>PVJL010004697.1:0-88638 GCA_004026885.1 Lyroderma lyra | reverse complement strand
CTGAAACCCGAAGGACACACTTTTCCCTAGAAACATGCACGGTTCTTAGCAAAAGGCTTTCCTCGCCCTCCTAAGGGCCTTGGGAGTGAAAACTTCATGGAGGACATGGTGCCTGTGCCTGACTGCAGGCATTAGCCGCCTCGGGGACGGCTCGGTGCTTTGGGATGCTGGGGGTTCCATGCCAGCAGCCCACATGTCCCCAAGAGGCCACTCAGGGCTGTCAGGACACAAGTGGGTTCTCAGGAGCTTCAGCTTTCACTGGGTTTCTGCTGCTTTCTCTGGAGTCTCTGAGATCCAGCTTGATTCTCTGTCTGTCTCATCTCTGAGGTCTAGAGAAAATGGATTTATCCGGAGGCGCAAAGCCCCATATTTACAGAAGAATATGTATCTCTATGCCAAAGAAAGATCAAAAATTGTGTTTTTTTTAAACATGTGTAGCCTGTACAAATCTCTCTCCATCCTGTGTTCTCATCCTCCGGAGTTATAAATCCCACATCCTAAATCCCAAGATTCTATAAAACTACCTGTGTGCTACAGAGAAGCTCTTGGAATTATTTCTTACAAACACCTTCAAGTTTGTACCCTTTTTGGCACAGGCCTATTGTTTGTTGCTGTAGGGCTCAATGCACATCATTTTTTACTCTCTGCCTCCCTCTGCCGCTGAGATGAGAATCAACCCAACGAAGGTGCCTCCCTCCGGTCTTAGTGTCTCCTTGCCTTCCCTTTAGGATGCAGCCCCCAAGGTCACATCTTGAGAATCAGTGGTCCTCCCTGAATCCCAGTGACGCCATCTCAAATGGCCTGCACTTAGCCCCTCGCAGAGCCTGGCCCTGGGACCTAACCAGGGCTGGGCAGGCCAGCATTTAGCACCCATTTAACAACAACATGCTTTGAATATTTATTCAGAACGTATTTGGGTCGGGGAACTGGTTGTCTATTAGTAAAAACCATGAACCTTTAAAGCAGCTGTCTAATGATCCCCTTCTCCAGCAACAAATCTCTCACAAGAGTGAGCCAGAGCTTAGAGGTGATGGAGCAGGGGGACGAGTGGAGGCTGCCGGGAAATGAACGTTCCCACAGCTCCTAGCACGTCGGTCACACATCAGGACAGACGGGCTCTTGTCCCAGGCGTTGTGAGAGGCCTGTCGGTGCTGGGGTTCCCCGCTCTCCCACTTGAAGGCCCTCCTCTCCCGGCCCCCACCCCGTCCCTTCCCAACCACACCCCCCAAGCTTCCATATCCTCATGCATAATAAACCCCTTCTTTGGGAGTGTGAAATACCCACCATGCCGAGGGTGCTGTTTGAGTTCGTACTCTCCAACACCAGTGTCTGCCAGTTACCAAGCTTCTCCCTTCCTAAAAGGCAGTTTCTTGCCACAATTTCAAATCAGAGACTCGCCGTGTGCTGATTGGGAGCAGGACCCACTTGCTTCCTCGGATGTTAACCTAAGAACGTGCATGTGGAGACCCGAGTTCACTGGTCCCCTAATTCCAATTGTTCCAGTGACAGTGGTGTTCCTTGTAAATTAGTGCCCCGGACAAGTGTCTCAACACGGAGGGGAGTTTTTAGTCTTTCCCTGAACTGGGCTTGGATTCCCATCTTTGTCTTATTGCCTCTGTGGTACTCCCCAGAGAAACGGCCCAATCTTTATGGGGGGAAAAGAGCCGTTCTGTCACCTTTTCCGTAATAGACTGAGCCTGCCTCGGGCAATTGCTCTGGGGAAAGGGGCGGCCTGCAGAAGTAGCCAAGGGAAGGAGGACCCAGTCTGCATGCAGAAGCCCGAGGGAAATTTTGCTGGACTTAGAATAGCTGGGCAGAGCGATACAGCAGGAACTGCGTTCATGGCTTCAAGTGGAGAAAAGATTCTTTAAAATCTAATCACTTCATCCATGCTCCTTCCGCTTGGAGTCTGTCACCACAGGGAAAACAACAGTAGAATACAACCATGACTTTATTAAGCACCTGCTGCATGCCATCCATCCATGCTATCTCAATCCACCCAACAACTGTACTTGGTGTGCTATTTCCATTTTTCAGGGGAGAAAATAATAATTGTAACTTTTCCAAGTCCTTGTCACCATTCAGAAGAGTCATATACAACCTGCAGGACTGCAAAGTTTGCTTCTACTGAAGTTTAGGGAATCAGCCCTGAATATCAGCCCTCCATCCCCTCTCGCCCATCTGGTGTCTAAGACTCATGGATGACCTGAGGGTTTCCAGACATCACTGGTTTCTGCTGACCTTATGCCCAGTGCCTCCTCCTGCTCCATAACCATCCCAGTTTGTCTTTTCCTGAGCCAAGGAGTCACTCCCTATTCATTTTATTTTCCTCCTCCCCACCTAATGTCATTCTGGAATTGCAGAACTTTCCAATTGGAATGAACTGGGGAGACTTTTCTGATGGGGAAGCCAAAGTGGCTTGTTTGCAATCACAGACCCAGGTCTGAGGGAGATGGCGTCTAAGTCTGTGCTCCCCTTGCCGAGAGCTCTTGTCACTCTTCTGGGCTGGCTGTCAGGCGTATGGATCATCTGCATTTAACCAAAGCCTGGTGGGAGAGCCAGGACCTGCACTCAGGCCTCCTCCCTAACTCTGGGCCTGGGCGTTCTCTAACAAGCTGCGTTCAAACCTGCATCTTGGTAATAACCCCTGCCTGTGCGCAGTGCATTGTGGGGCCCAAAGCCCTTTAGGGGCCTGTCCCCACTTCACTTACAGGAAAACTGGGCTCTGCATGAGCCAGCTTCAATAGTTACCATCATTGAGAACTGCTGAAGCATCTGCCACAGACTTTATAAATATCATTCATGCATAAAACATTCAGGTAGGCACTGTCTCCATTTCACAGAAGAAGAAATAGGTCCAGGCAGGTTAAATGACATGCTAGGTTATATATTAGATTATATAACTAATATGTGGCAGAGCCAGGATGTGAACCAGAGACTCTGTAGCACCAAATTTCTGCTTTTTGTATAATGCACACTGCCGAGCTCATATGTCAAGGAAGTGATGGGGTTGTGAACACAGCCTAGGATTTCGACATCGAATCCAGCATTCTGTCCTTTATAATGTGCAGACACTGAATATTCTTAAAAAGGGATTGCTATACATGCAGACATACACACACATCCACAAACACCCTTCAGTATAAATACAACAATTTCCTCCAAAGGACCAATGTACTTTCTATTAACTTTGTGTTAACTTTTGAAAATGCATATTTTTATGGTAGTGCCCGAACCTCAACTATGAGCACATTCTCTCTCATTAGAAGGCGTGCCATTCGGAATGCTGGACCCTATGGGAGATGATGAGTAAAGACCCCCTCCTGCTGAAGAGTTGTTAACATTACGGTTCTTGTTTCAAGGTGCAGAAGAGGCTCACAGCCAGTTTGGGTTTTCCTACAGAATGGCAGTTGCTGTTTAATCCCTGAAAGTCCTGATTTTATGGGGAAATGCTGACAGACATTTTAGACTTGCATAATGACTACCAATCCCAGTTCAGACTAAATTTGTTCTGCTGATGTAGATGTTTGGAGAGCAAGGAGGCGGGGCAGGCTGTGCTGTCCTCACTGTGTTTGGAGCCGTGCTCCAGACGAGAAGCTGTGCTGCTCCCCCAGCTGATGGAGTGTCCCTCCCTGGCTTTGCCTTTTGACTGAATGCCCTGCTAAGTGTGCAGACAGCTGCACCCCAAGCTCTGAGAACCCACTCCTTGAAGGACTGGTTCACTTGACATTGCCTCCTGGATGCTTCAAAATGCCTGTTCTTCAAGGCAAGGGTTATGCCAGGCCCACTCGGAGCGCCTGGACTCGGCCGGCTCCGAGGCCCATTCACACAGTGGGACTGCAGCCATCAGATGTCTCCCGGCTCGCCCAGTGAGATCGCTAAGGGACAGAAGAGGACTGACTTACCCAGTGGCCTCGCACAATCGCATTAGCAACTTTTTATATACTTCTAGAAGATGAAGGAATTGGCCCTCTTCCCTCTCTCTGTCTGGTAGTGGGTCTAATTCCGCCAGCCTAGAAAAGAGTGCCTACGCAGGGTTTTCCTGCTGGAGACGAGCCAGTGCTTGGGTGCCGCTGCAGGTCATCAGCAGAGGCCCGGGCTGAGCCGGGGCCTGGGGTTGGGGGAGGGGGACGGCAGGACATTCACACGCTTTTGAAGGCAAGCTGTGTGGCTGGGGAACTCGGGTCTCCAGGAGACCAGAGGCCAGCTCCTGGCGGGGACAGAATTACTGTGACTTGCGGGATGCCGTTTCCTGGGTGACCTGTGTATGTCAGCGTGCCCAGGGTCCCCGCACCCATGGGAGCTCCCCGTTCCCTAGGGTGCCTGCCAATATTCTGATCTCCATAAAATGCCCAGTGAGGGGGAAGCGTGGATCAGGGTTAATGCTGAGTAATTTTCTTAAGAACTTGAGCTTGTCAAACATTTATATTTACCCTTCAAAATGCCTCATCTTGTGACATATGAATGAGACTTTTATTCAGGAAGGAACCTAAAGCATAAGAGCAAGTGAGGGAGGGTGGGTGCTTTTTAGGGCTGCTCCGAGGAGCCTGTCCTCGGGAGAGCAGGCTGTACAGACGAGAGGGGCTATGTAGGGCAGGTGACAGGAGCATCCCCAGGAGAGCCTTCCTCGTGCTCAGGTTACAGTTCCCAGTAAGGAGAAATGCCCTGAGACTGCACAGGTAAAAAGGTGACCTGTGAGGTGCTCAGCCCTCTTGAACTTCAACACCAAAGCTTGAAACCCGAAGCCGATCCATCACCAGTGACATCCAGTTTGCAGTTCTCGGGTTTCCGTCCCATGAGGCTCTGGGCCTAAGTGTTCAGTCAGCTAACAGGCTCTCACTTGGAAACATACACCTCCAGGCTTGGGTGCCCTGAGAGATGGCCACCCTTCCCTGCCTCTGAGGGACAGTCCCAGCTGTGTGCCAGCTCCAGGGGCCTCTGCCCCTCTCAGGCTCAGCTGACACACAGTGGGCTGTCCTGGGGCTGTGTGCTGTGCACCCTCTCTGTGTGCCCAGCGCAGGACTGCTCCAGGCCTAGACTTGGGTTCTGCTATTTCTGGAAGAGAAAACAAGACCGATGTCCTAGCCAGAGCTGGACTATTGGCTGGGGGCCGGGACAGCACTCAGCTTCACCCTGGGTCGGAGTCCTATCTCCGCCGGTAGCACTTGAGTCACCTTCTCTCTCTGAGCCTCAGTTTCCTCCTCGGTAAAATGTAAACTCTATTCTACAAATACCGAGTGGCTGCTCCTACCCAGGTACTGCCTTAGGTAGTGAGGACACAGTGGGTCGATGGTGGGCTGACCAGATGTCCCATTTCAACGGGTCAGAAAACAACAGTACTGTCTTGTTTCAGAAGGTATGTATGGTCAGCCTCATCTCACGGGGCTAAATTCAAGGTGTCAGTAGGCTGACCACATGCACCGTTTGAAACAGGACAGACAGTACCATTGTTTTCTGTCCTGTTTAAAATGGGCCGTCTGGTCAGCCTGATCAATGGGGACAAGACAAACAGGGCCCTGCCCCAATGGAAACAGACCTCAGAAGGCCTTAGAAGGAGTCCATGAGATCATGTAAAATGCTCCCCATCGTGTCTGACCCCGGTGGGTGCTCGCTACTTGTTAGCACTAATGAATTTCCCCCCAAAGATGGTCGGAACTGTTTTTAAACGCCCTTTCCCACCTCAGTCTTGGTACATGTATTCCTCTCTGCCTGGAAGATGCTCCCTTGCTCCCTTTGCTTAGCGAGCTCCTGTTCATCCAGTTCTCGGGTTAAATGGTCGCTTCCTCAGGGTAGCACCCCCCTGACGAGGTCCATGGTTACGCTGGGCGTTGTCATGGCCATCGCCTCAGTAACAGCTACTTGTTGAACGTCTGTGTCCCTGACCAGACTAACGTTGATGTGCACAGCATCGATGTGCGCCTGGCTTGGAGGGGCCCCACAAAGCTCTGAGCGTCCGACTGGCTGACATGCGAAGGGCTGGGTCCACTCTGAAGGAGGACAGGACACTGGACCAGGAAAAGGACATCAGGAACACAGGAGCCCTTGCTTTTCCTCTCTCTTTTCTCTCCTAATATGAAGAGGGGGGACAGCCAAGAGATGGCTGAAAAACCAGCCCAGGCCCTGGGCAGCACCCACATCTCTCTGGAATCAATCAGGGTGCAAAGAACAGCACGTCGGGTTCCCCACCGTTAACAAGTGTTTCTCTGTCACCACTCAGGGCACCGCTGAGAACAGGGCAGTAGGAGTCTTCTCTGAGACCACCTACCAGTCACGCCCCTGTCCGTTCTCCCATGGCCGAGAAGCTTGATTTAAAGGGAAGACATGCTGCCTCTTTCAACCAGATGGGAGAACTCTGAAAAAATGAAATCCAACGCCACGTAACCGGAACGAGGCCCCCAGAAGAAGTATAACCATGCACTGTTAGCTCTGTCACCCAGTGCGGAAGACGCCCCAACCTCAGTACCTTGAGAAAGAGACTATCGTCTACGTGTGACTCACTGGAAATGTTCCTTTTCTTGCTCTTTGGTGCCCCTCGGAATTTGACCTGACCCCAGTGGTTTCCTATTGGCCAGAATCCAAATCCTCTGGGCAGTGCTGGGCTGCCCACGTGCATTCCCGCAGGTTCACCATATGGAACGCACAGCAGGCCTCTGTGCCCAGCCTGCCCTAACCGCCACGCCCTTGCCCAGGTCTTGTCATCTACCTATCATCTATCTATCTTTCATCTAGAACAGCGGTTCTAAACCTGTGGGTTTTGGCCCCTTTGGGGGTCGAACGACCCTTTCACAGGGGTCACCTAAGACCATCAGAAAACACATATCAGATATTTACATGACGATTCATAACAGGAGCAACATGACAGTTATGAAGTAGCAACGAAAATAATGTGATGGGGGTCACCACACCATGAGGAACTGTATTAAAGGGTCACGGCATTAGGAAGGTTGAGAACCACTGATCTAGTGATCAATCTACTATCCTCTATCTATCTATCTATCAAACCTCCATTCATTCTTCAAGGTGAAATATGATTTGTCTCTAACACCTTCTATGACCACCTTCCTTCCCCCACATTGGAGTTAGATGCCTTCATTCCCAACCCCTATTAACAGTGTAGTGAGGTCGACAGATTTTTTTCCTCACTAAATTGATGACAGAAACAAAATCTTGTTTTATCGCCTTCAACTACTATCGCCTGGCGCCTAGCACGTTGTAGGTGCAGAGTGAATGAAAGGCAGAAGGCCAGGCATTGGCAGATTGTGTCCTGGCACCGGCGAGCCAGCCAGAACGCCGAAGGGCAAGAGTGTGTGTGCCCGAAAGTACTAGTGGGTACTTTGTGGAGGCTGTGAAACAAGGAGAAGTCCCTGAAGGCTTGTGGGCAGGAAACAGCATGAGGAAGTAGGACTCTGGGTATATTATGTAAGGGTATAATGGTTATGATGAAGTTACAGGATGAAAATCTTATGCCCATCCCACAGATGAGGAAACTGAGGCATGAAGAAGTTAAATGTTTTACCAAACACATACAGCTAGTAAGCAAAATCTGGTTTAGAATGTACATCTGAGTTCTGAGTCTGTGTTCTTAGATACTCGGCAAAAACTCAACCAAATCTGCAAACGTCGCCTTGAGCTAGGGCCCTTTACATCTTCTGGGAATGCTCCTTTACTCCAGAGTGTCACCAGCCCTCACAGGCCCCCTTTGGCTTCCTCTTCAATAAAATGAGGAACATTGAGCTAGGTGACTGGTTAATTTTAGGCTCTGCGATGCTATGATTCTCTGTAGAATACAAATGAGCTCCCTCATGTGGAGATTAGCTCAGTCAAAACATAAGGGCACCTGTGCGGTGACCCTAAAAACATTTCCACAGGTTGAAGTCATGACTTCAAAGCACAACGAAGACTGTGAACTGCTATTTTACAGTTCTCATCGTTCTTCTCCATCGGGCACTTAAAACACACTCAGCACTGAAGTACAAATGGTAGACTCACAGCACTCTGTTTATCAGATTAGTCATACTTAAGTCACAGCAAAGTTTCTACTTACTCTCCACGGCCTTAGGGCTTTGATTGTACTTGTATTTCTGTATCACACTGAAATAAAGTTCAGCATTGCACAACCCAAATCAGTAGCACTCCACCCCATCACGTAAGTCTCGATCATGCAATTCCCTGACTTCAGGAGGAATTTTAGGGTAGAGTGCCTCTGGGAATGTCTGTGTGGTTCAGAATGAACTCTGAAAAGTTCCCACCCAAACCCCTGAATAATATCCTGTTGTTTTCATCAAATTTATGCAGTAACTCCTTTAACTTGGCTTTCATTTGGAATGATCTGTCGGAGGCCATCTTTCTGAAACATTCAGAACAAGATGCAATCTCATTGTGGTCAGCTACATAGAGTGGACCTTTCAGAGCATAAAGAAACATCTGTCCTCCATCTGCGTGCCTAAAAAATAGGATTTTCAATAGAGTATGTTGTAGGACACTCATGCTTTTAAAGGGCAAGGAAGCCACTTCTGACAAAAATCTCAATAAATATGTCTAACAATGTGTTTGTCCTGCATACTGCTTTGCAAAGAGGATTTCCAAGGCCACTAGAGCAGAGGGTTGGATAAGAGCATAATCTCTAGGTTTAGCCAGACTCTGTTCAAATGCTTCTTCTGTCCTGTGCTTGCTGTGTGACCTGGGAAAGTGACTTAACCCTTTAGGTTTTCTCAGGGAGGTAAAATAGAATAGTACCTAACCCCAAGAGATAACATGTAAAGAGACTGGCACATAGGAAAGCACTAAATAAATATCAACTGCTTTTCCTGCTTTGTTACTGCTGTTGTTAATACTCGAGGCAGCGTGACCTGATTCCTGATGCGGCTGAAAGAACAGGGATTTGGAATTAGAAAACCAGAATTGGTTGCACTCCATACCTGCCACTTACGGTAATAGTTGTGTGACCTTGGGGAAATCACCGAAGCCTTCTCAACTCGGCTGCCTCATCTGTAAAAGGGGGAAACGAAAAGTAGCTAATTTTACTGACACCAGCCCTGAGGTACAAATGAGGTGCTTTATGTGGACCTACTTTGCTAACTGCTAAACTTTATGCGCATACATTATTGTTGTTAGTGTTGTGGACTGAATGTGTGTCCCCACAAATGCATATATTAAAACTCTAAACCCCAACGTGATGTTATTAGGAGCTGGTGTCTTGAGAGTAATTAGGTTCAGGTGAGATCATGAGGGTGGAGCCCCCATGACGGGATTAGTGCCCTCTTGAGAGAAGGAGGAATCTAGAGCGCTTGTGAGCAAGCAATCTCCTCTCCCTCCCTCTCCCCCTCCCTCCTTCCCAGTCTCCTTCCCCTCCGACACAAACACACGCACACAGAATGCCTTCTCTCTGCTTCTTCCCTTACAGGAGGGACAGTCCATTTTTGTGCTAACACCCAGGAGCGAAGGACAGAGACAAATTTCCACTTTCAAGTCTTGGAAAGTAACAGCTATACACTCCCTTGTTTGTGCTCGTTACCAGCCTGGACCGAGACCATTCCCTTGAGCACAGTCCAGATTCCGTTCATGAGATTCAGAATCCAGGCACGCCCCTCCCCTCCCCCTCTCTCACCGTGTGATGGCAAGAAGTTTACAAGCCAGGACGAGGGCCCTCCCCAAGAACCAAATCAGACGAAAGCTTCACCCCGGACTTCCAACTTCCAGCCTCTGGAACTGTGAGAAGTAAATGTCTGTTGTTTAAGCCACCCAGCCTGCGTGCTATTTCATCATAGCAGCCTGAGCTGACGAAGGCCGTACCACCACCAGAACTGAATTTAATCCTTTTATTCAGGGATTTCATTTACAAAAACCTTAGTTACATGCTCAGGTGATGATAACTGGTTTCCACTTAGTCATAGAAGTAAGGATTCTGGGGATGAATGAAAGCAGCATAGGGGTAGCACGTCTGGTTCCCCAACAAAACATTAGCATCCGTGCATGCTTGTCTTAGGCTGACCTCTGTGGACACCTAAAATGTGTCCTGGTCTAGAGTCCCCATGTCTGCAAAGGTATCGAGACAGAGAAGGATTGTTGATGATGTTCTCTGCCTATTGGATGTTGTTTTGATGTTGTAATTGTTAGTTTTTACAGTTTGACCTCTCACCCCTTCTTAGAGCACTTAGAGCTATCAATTCAGCCACTCTCCTCCCTCCTGGGCCCGTGATCCCCTCTGCCCTTCCCCTGGGGTGCAAGTCCTTGGGCTTGGGACTTGGACATCAGAAAGACTTGTTTGAATCCTGCCTGCTCCAAGTCACTTACTTTGCATACCTCAGTGTTCTCATCTGCAAAATGGGAGAGGATAGTAACCATCTCCCAGAGTGGTTAGGAAAATTAAATGTTAATAAGACGGTACAGTTACAATTCTTATAGTCATACCTGACACCCCGCAGGCACTCGTCAGCTTCACAGCCCTTGCTTTGAGCTCTCTTCTTATACCTGACTACTGGCACCTCTCTGGGGCCTTCGGTGAGAGGATCACTAACAAAGCCAATAGCTATTGTGAGTCTGTGAGAAAGTGTCCCTGGGAAAACATTAATCAATACTCCCAAACTAAAACTCTTGCCCCAGGTCTTTACAAACACTTGGAGCTTTGGAGAATCTCAATAAAAACAATAGACTTCTTCTGAATGTATTTGCTAATTAAATATCTGTGTGTGTGTGTGTGTGTGTGTGTGTGTGTGTGTGTGTAGATATTCATAGATTATCTCTGGTGGATGTACAAACAACTAGTAATACTCTATACCTTTTTCTCTGCATATCTTCGTATTTTCTTTTAATTTTACATTACATGCATATATGACCTCTTCTAGAATTACTTTTAAAATGTTAGTGGTATTAGAATAACCTCTTGATTTAAATACTCTAGAAGTTCTTCAGTGCATTGAAGGTTAGTATAGTCTCCAAAACTTTCTAATATACGGACAGGGGAAACTGTGGCTCTTGACGCTGAGAACTGATAGCTATTAATAGCTTATTAATACCCACAGGAAGAGATTCTACTCTTGTGGTCTCCTTACCATAGGATATTTGTAACCAACCTCTTTTTCCTCAAGATTTGTAAAGTTACCATTTGTCACCAAGAATGGTGGTAATGTTTATCGAGAGCTTACAATGTGCCACGCACTGTTGTATACACATTTTACACATTACCTCAAGTTAATTTTCACAACTTTATGCAGTAAGTCATTATTATTCATATTTTACATATTAGAAAATTGAGTCTCATAGTTTCCTAACTAGGAGGTGATAGAGCTGAGATTCAGATCTGTCGTACCTAGTACAGTAGACTCTCCATTAACCGGAACTCTAAACAGTCGGCACCCTCAAGCAACCGGCAAAAATTGTGCCTGCTGCTTGAGACTTTCGCTGTCTACTTGCATGTACCCAGCATCCACCAATGCCCATGGGTGCTGGTTAACTGAGAGCCTACTGTTTTTATATTTTTATTATTTATTGAATAAATTTGACATGTAAGATTGTATAAATTTAAGGTATACAGAATGTTACTTTGATATATTTACATATTATGATTGCCATTGTAGCAATATTTATCACATTACAGTTATAATACAATGTTATTGTCTATATTCATTATACTGTACATTAACTATTGATGGCTTATTTACTACTCATTACAAATTTGCACCCTTAAATAGCACCAATCTTATTCCCTCAATGCCCATCTCCCAGTAACCACCATTTTTCTCTCTGGTAGGTTGTGTTTTGCATGGTTTGGGGGGAGTGTTTTTACAGGTCAAACCTGTTACGGGTTTATAATAAAGACCATAGGACTATTACAAGGGTTAAATAATACATTTAAAGTGCTTAGAACAGTATTGCTTGTAGTGACACACCCCATTATGTGTCAACATTAATACTCTGGAGACTGGGAGCAATTTTGTAACTTAGAAACTCAGGCAGAAGTGTTGCCCTCAGATCTTTCCTTCCTGGTGTTCATTGGGTTGTGCTCCTACCTGTGGGAGGTGACTGCAGGAGAAGCCAGACACTCGTATAGCAACTCCCATCCTGAGTGGTTAGTGTGTAAAGACAGTTTGAGATCCTCTGTTTCCCACGGGCACAGGAATAGCAACCACATAACTGCTTGCTACGTAAAGCAAAGGAAAAGTTATATCTGAGCCTGACTGAAAATACACTGTGTTTCTGAAGGCAGGCTCACGACGATACAAAGCAGGAGAGGAATACAGCTCCTTACTGCCAGCAGATCTGCACTGTCCTGTGTGATAGCCATCAGCCACATGTGCCTGTTATGCTCTTGAACTGGGGCCAGGTGGAACTGAGATGTTCTGTGGGTGTAAAATACATGCGGACTTCAAGGAATGAGTTAAAAGCAATAAAAGTTATCAATATTTTTACAGAGATTACATATTAAAAGAATCATACTTTGGCTATATAAGGTTAAATTGCCTAATTAAAATTTATTTCATTGCTTTTTTTTTTAACGTGGATACTAGAAAAATTAAAATAACCTATGCGGCTTGTGTTATATTTCTACCCGGTAGCACTGCTGTATATTAAAGTCTTAACCTTGATCTGACTCTTAAATTACCAGTACCTTAGAAACATTAATACATAAAGTGACTAAATTCAAATTTAGAACTAAGTGCCTTTATTAGGCACCTACTAAGAGTACAGAGATGAATAATCCACAGTTCTGGTCCTTAAGAAAAAGAAAGGGAACTAAGATTCATTGCGTGCTGTGTTCAGCGTGCATTCTTGCAGGCTAGGTATTTCAGTTTGCTCTGCTGACACCAGCTTCAGGCCTTCTCTATTTGGGGCAGTCCAGAAGGTTTGTTGACACCAATATGAGCATAAGCATTCCCTTCCCTGTGATCTTCTCTACACCCTTACTCATCAATGCCCTCTTTCCTGCAGCCTGTGTGTCTTAGGCCATTCAGGCTACTATAACAAAATGCCGTGGGCAGGGTGGCTTAAAAACAACCAGCATTGATTTTCTACAGCTCTGGAGGCGGGGTTGTCTAAGATCGTGGCACCAGCATGGTCGCGTGCTGGTGAAGGACTTCTGGGTGCAGACTGCTGACTTTTCACTGAGCCCATACAGGGGGCAAAGGGCAGGGAGCTCCCTGGGGTTGCTTTTATAAGAGCACTAATCTCATTCATGACCACTGCACCCTCGTGACCTAATTATTTCCCAAAGACCCCCACCTCCTCACACCGACACATTGGGCATTAGGATTTCAACATATGACTTTTGCGGAGGGACACACTCAGACCACAGCACTGTGTAACTTTCCCAAAAGGACCAAGTAAACGGGCAGGCAGATGTGTGTTCGTTTATTGTATGTCCCTGTGATGAGACTTTTCTCCACCTTTAAATTTGTGAGCCTTTGAAATTCCATTAGATAATTAACTGCAAAGCGATTACGAATCATAATAGCAATAATAATAATAATGTTCATGCTAGAAAAGCATAGACACAGGTTTTTACTTCTCAATCATCTTGGCTTCTCATCCCTTAATATTAGCAGGGATTACCTTTTCCCTTTCCTGAAAAGAAAAGCAGGCATTCTTTTACATTTTTTCCTGGGGTAAGTATTACTGTTGGATGACTAAACGGTTTGCACTTTATCTGTGTGGATTTCTAACGGGCATCTGGTTACCAGGCCTAAAACCGAATCCAGGTTTGCTGTCCCCACCACCTGTTTTCCTCGACTGTTCTGCACCTCAGAAAACACCGCTCCACTCTTCTTGGGACCCGGGCTGAGAACCGTGGCGTCATCTCTCCGTTCCCTAATTCTTTCATGTTGTCTGTCAGCCCCTCCCAGGGCTACCTCCAAAATAACGTATGCGCTAGTATTGAACCACGTCTCGCCACCAAACACCAGGTCCCTTGGTCCAAACCGCCACGTGGCCTCCCTTCGATGACCTCGTCAGCCTCTGTTCTTGTCCCCCTACAGCCTGCTCCAGCACCGCAGCCGGAGGAACCCTGGCACAACCATGACCCCGCCTCCTCGGCTCCAAACCCTTTGGTACGAGCGAGACAACATTCAAATTCTCTTTGGTGGTCCCCAAAGCCTCCCTACACATGGACTTTAGCCGTGTGGGACTTTCTGTCACCCCTCAAAACGGTGAGTAGTCCCCAACTTCAGGGCCTCCACCTGAAGGCTCTTCCTCTGGGTTTTAAATTTGTCATCACCCTTCCCAAGTACTCCCTCACCCTGCTTCCTTTTTCTGCACGACCCTTATCGCCAGTGAACATGTTATGCCTTCTACTCATTTGTTTTATCGTTTATCTCCCCCACATAAGACCTCAACTCCACAAACCTATTTTATTCACTGCTGTCACCCCAGTTCTTCGAACAGTGCCTATCACGAAATAGATGCTCAATAAACATTTGGTGATGACTGAGAGAAATCTCCAGCTCAGGAGAATGGGGCACAGCGAAGCTCAGTTTCAGGCCCATGTCACAGGACTAGTGTCATCAATGTAAAGGTCAGGATGAGAACTCGGCCACGGTACTCCGTCGGGTTCAGGAGGTACCAGGGGCTCCCAGTCTAACCGACGCAGAGCCGGCCGACTGCTCGGTGCTGCGGGGGCAGCGCACACCAACGTTCAAATGTAACTTCTGCCAGAATTGCTGAGCTGAAACAGAAACACCTCTTTTGGCAGCACAGTTGACAGTCTCTGCGATTAAGGAAAGTCATTTGAAGGCACACGCTGAAGCTTTCCAGCCTTAAGACTGGCTTTAACTATTTTTCTTTCAGATGTCACTTTCTGGGATAATGAATGTACCATATGTCTGTACCTCCAGGTTCCCATACAAATTAGGAAACTAAAAATGCCTCGATGATGAAAACAGACTTCTGCTGGTTGCCATGGGAAATCAACTGCCATGCAACCTTGGGAAATGGGAGGGAGAGTGCGTCCAGCTTGCGATGTTCTCTGATGAGTGCTGCCCAGGCTCCAGTCCACAGCTGTTCAAAATGTGGGACAGCTGAGATGCTGTCCTAGGCTGCCCACCCTGCTGGGGCCAAGGGACACTGCGAAGATCAGCACGTTTTATCCTACTCCTGGGAGCCTCCACCACCAGGGGGCTGGGCACCGATACTCCAGGCCCTGGAGTGTTAGGTCCTTGGCCAACCATGCCAGCTAGGAAAAGCCCCTCACTGATGACAAGTAGACACTTAGCAATGCGGGCCGCCAGCCTCATCCCCCCCGTGCGGGTCCAGCATGCTTTAAACTTTCTAGGAGATCTCCTGGCGGACAGTGTGATGCACTACAAATGATTCTTGCTGGAAGAGTCGCTGCTGGCTACTATTCATAATAACTAGACGGAGTTAATTCAGGGCAGTTGGGGACGGTTCTGTAAACACAGCCAAGTGTGCGCTGGGCAGCTGCACCAAGGATGTCTCTAGGAGGCTGTGATGAGTTTTCGTTCCCGCCTGCCCCAGAATTAGCACCCATTTGCCTTTCAATGCAAATATTGAGAGAAAAACCTGCAAAAAGATGTCAGTGTGGTTGTCCAGTGGCAATCTCTGACTTGCCTGGGAAAAATTGGTTTGGGAATTTACTCTGCCCTAAACTGAGCGTTGATTACCACCGCCACCACCAAAATTGAATGGGGGAAGATAACCTTTCTGGTTTCCTAACACAGAGCGTGCCTTGGGCATGCCAGGGCAAGGCCCACAGTGGCACACTCAGTAGTAAAGTTCAGGGTAGAGTTTACATTTGGAATCAGAGGGCTAATTTGGAACGCTAATGCTTGTCCTCTAACTTACTAGCTCTGAGACCCTAGGAAGCTCAACACCACAGCTTGAATGTCTATAAAGTAGAATGACAATACCTCCTCCTCAGGGAGGTTATGAGGATGAACTAAGCTAACTTAAGTTAAAGCACTCTGCCAAGCCTGGTAGCTAATAGGTATTCAGCGCCCAGTGGCTTATGTTTTATGGCTAAAGCTGAAAACCAGATAGCTTGGTGAGCAATAACTAGACAAAGCCCTCCCTGCCCCCATACCGGTATCACCAGCACTAACAGCTTGATTCTTCTCAGAATTGCTACCAAGAATGTAGACAGTGCAAAGGATTCCACAGCTTCGCACATAACATACCCATTTACTTGTAACTCTAGCCAGGATTGGCTGCCTTGCCTAGGTGGAATGTTTTTGACAGGAGCTAAGCAGAGAAGGACACTTACATTGTAATCTGCCAAAATAAACCATCGGTAGAGACTCCTGAAATTAAGATCGTAGATCACAATGCATTCCAAATGCCTTGTCCTAAGCTAGTCAAAATATTTTGACTCCTCTTTGCTTCAAATGACTCACAGGCATAATTCTTTAGCATGAGACCATCCTAATAGGTTGTATGTAAACCAAATTTGAAGAAGCAATATAGTTGCACTGTGGTACTGAGGAGACTTAAGAGTAAATTAGTCTATCCATTACAGCCATGATACGTAAGATCATGCTCTGGCGAATTGATCTGTTTTGGGAGATGCCAGTAATAGCTACTTAATACCGTCTCTGTTCTGTTTCCACCCTGACCCAGTTCTGACATTGACTACCCAGACTCCACAGGTTAAGGGCAAAGTGCTCCACAGATCTGCTCTCACTTCAGATGCTAGCCACATGTCTTGCAAGGTCCCCCAGCCACCAACACTTCTGCCCACTTGGCTACAAATTCGAGCGTTCATGACTCCCTCAGAGCTAGTAATTCATTAGAATGACTCACAGAGCTCAAGAAAGTGCGGTACTTATGATCGTGGCTTTATTATAAAGGATGTGACTCAAGAGCAGCCAAATGAAATGCCTAGGGCCACATTCAGGAGAGAATGCAGAGCTCCTGCACCCTCTTCCTATGAAATCAAGGCATATCACCCTACGGGCGCATCTATGAGTTCACCAACCAGGAAGCTCCACTGAGCCTCAGTATTCAGAGTTTTTATTGGAGTTTCATTACACAGATAATGATTAAATTATTGGCCACTTGATTGAATTCAGTGTCCAGACTCCAAACCTTCCTTCCCTAGCAAGGTCAGGCTGGACCAAAGTTCCAACACTCTAATCATGTGGTTGGTGTTTCTCATGTCCAGCCCCCATCCTGAGGCTCTTTAGAGGCCCCCAAGAGTCACCTCACTAACTTAACAAAGACACTCTCAACACTCAGAAAGTTCCAAAGGTCATAGGAGCTCTGTACCAGCAACCAGGGACAAAGACCAACAATATTTTTTATTATACCACAGTCTCCTATTATTGTTTACAGAGCATCAGGGCTTTTAAGTTTAAGCTCTATCCTTTAGGCAGTGGGGAGTCACTTAAAGCAAGTTGAAATGGGCATTTATTGAGCAGAAACTATGGGCCAGCCATTCCTAATATGTGCTGAGTGTGGTACTTTCAGAAAATATATTAGAGAATTGCATGGAGGGTGGTCTGGGGGAAGACTGGGAAGGCCACAGCACTGTGTAGCCACAAGGTGATGAGAGCTAAATTAGGGAACCGGAGGCGGAAATGAAAAGTAGGACTCAAGAGAGATTTTGAACAAAGATTCCAACTTAGTACTTAAAGTTGTGTCTCCAGTACATGAAATACTACACAATGGGTCAAGAATCTAAAACTACTTGAAGAGTTAAACTACTCTCTAAAGATATCCAAGTAATATTGATAAAGTGGCTCCTGTGTTCCTGTGTGATTAATAGAAGTTTGGATTCTAAACCTTAAAAACTCAACTAACATTAAAGAGCTTATTATTTTACTTCTCAAACTTTAGGATCCCAGTCCTGATTGTAATGTCATATTCCCACTAGTTCTTCTGAACAGAAATGGTGACTCTCCTTATCTTCAAAAGAAGGATCTTTTCCTTCTTTAAAATGAATATTGTCAGTTTTTACCTTTCAAAGAGCCTTTTGAAATTTGTTCACGTTTGAGTACAAGGTCCTCCCTCCCATTGCAGATCACAAATTCATGACGGGGCTCAGGGGATGTGGAATGTACCCCTGTATAAATCAGGTGTAAAAGAGAAACCGTAATATTGATGGGTTAAATTGGCTATTTCTTCCCACAAGAAAATTTTAATAAATAAGAAATGTGATATTTCAAAATCCTTAGTGTGTACTCTTTTTTCCATAACAGCAACTAACATAGTGAATTGCTCATATCTGCAGAAGTTCTGCAATATAAAAGATATTTTAGATAAGAATTCTTCAAAAAATAATTTCATGGGTTTAATTTTTTTAGAGGGAAAGAAATGATTATTTTAATATATTATGGAGAATATGTTACATGAAATAGAAATGAAATAGTAAAGAATTATATATGGTTTATTCGGGCAATAAGAACTTATTATGCTCACTTTTTAAATAAAATTCTTACATATTAAGCTACAAGATGGCAACTTTTAAGGAAACTGGCAACCGGTAACTACTCATGTTTGTCAATAGCCTTCAAAGAAAATCTTGAAGGAAAGACTCCTCCTTACACATTACATTAAAATAAGTCAACCCATAATTTTTGAACCTCAACTATGTGGGAAATAAGAAAAAAATGTGAAGTATTAAAAAAGAGAAGATGTAATTAGCTGTTGAATATTAATAAAAACTAACATTTATTGCATGTTTACAATGTATCAGACACCGTGTTAGGCACACGTATTAAATTAGCTAATCCTCACCACCACACTATAAAGTGGTACTATAATTATCTCCATTTATCTATGGAGAGAATGAGGCTCTGAGCGGTTGAATAACTTATCCAAGTTCTCAGAGATATGAAAGATGATGAAGTACTATAAGAGTTTACAGAAGTGAAAGAAAGTGTTAGAAAAACTTTACAGAAATAATTTTTGAATAGGACATTAAAAGACTGATGGAAGTTGGAGGAGAATGGAGAGACGAGACCAGGGAAGTGAGAGAAATTAGGAGATAGTATGAAGACATATACAAAAGCCACCAAAGGCATGTGCAAATTTGACTAGGGTGTCCCCTCAGTAAAGAACTGCAAAATTTAGGAAGGTGATTTTACCAAAAAGTATTGGGTGCATAGGCATTCAGTTACAAGTTATAAAAGCATGCAGTACAGGTTAAAACCCAGATAAAGGCAAATCCTTCTAGTTAAGGCACAACACTACTTCCGTGCAGCCATCTGAGGTCTCACAAAGGTCAGGAGAGGAATTCACACTTGCTTCTCATAACCTCTAGATTCCCTCTAGACACCAGATGCAGAAAGAAAGAACGTTTCACTCAACTCTTGGCTCTTCAAAGCCTCGACCGGAGGACAGAAAAATGCCCTCCAATCTCCACAGAAGCTGTTCAGCAAAGACCGTGATGATCCTTTCCTTTTCTTATGAAAATGGTGGCAGGGGATGTAGAAGTGCATCTTGTTCTTGCATCTGAAATTCGTACCATACCATTTGTCTTTAGTGGCCAGAGCACTGAAGAGCTCTAATATCCCAGAGAGTTTTACATGAAACCTTCCCATCCTTAGTTTTCAGAAATCATTTTGGAGTTTCAGACACTGGGCAGCTATCTACAAATGCTGTCTATTAAACGATTTCCTCGACATTCTAAGTAACAGTCAAGATCTGAAAACTTTCTTCCCCCTTAAAGTCCTCAAGAGCGCCCCACTATTCCCTACCTACCTCCATGCTGCTTGGGAGACTGGGTGGGATAAGCTGCCAGTCTGATTTGAGGAAAAGCATTGTGATGTGGTTACTAGTCTAGGCATGGTCACAATGTGCTATCTGAGGACTGCCAACTGTGGGTGATTTGGGGGCTGGTAGTAACATTGCTCCTGACTAGGAAAAATTAAAGCTTGCCCAAGAACTGATAACATTAAACATAGTTGTTGCTTTTGCTTCCTTCTCTGGATATAGACTTAAACACAAACACTCAGCATCATTGTGTATTTGTTTTAGATTACTAAAAGATTCTTCAAGTATTTTGAGTTTGAGATACATGACATTTTATGTGGGACATTTCAAGGTGCAAATTTGATTAGAGCGTTTTTAACTGGAGTGGCCCCCTACTCAAATGGGCTACATGATGTTTCCCTCCTCAGACACCATGAGCTGAGAGTCGTAACTCACCCTTAATGGTCCTGACTTATAGTCCTTATAGAGGAATGAAAAACAAAACACTATATCTGGGGAGATATTAACCTAGAGATAAACTCCAAAGCAGCAAGAAAATGGACGTTTGTTTCTCTTATGCATTCCGGGGGTGGGGGGCATCACATTTTCTCGCAGTGTACTGATATGAGGCAGAAAGGTCATGTGAGGGTGTGGGCTTTGGAGTCCAACTGCTTGGACTCCACTCCTGGCTCTGCCACTTACTAGCAGCATGACCTTGGGCAAGACACATTACTGATCTGTGCCTCAGACTCCCCATCGGTGAAATGGGGACAGTGATATTAATAGTACCTACTTCACATAGGTTACATGAAATAACACATGTAAAATGAGTAAATCATGCCTTGCATAGAGTACTTAATAAATATCAACTTACTATCCTATTGTGGCCTTCAAATCACTGTCACAAGTTATTGGCCTACCTCTTAAATTCCGAGACCCGGTCCTCCCAAACCCATTATTGTTAGACTCTAAGGTCCCTGAACACATTTTAATCAGAAAATGTTTGTTTCAAAGCAATTGATCAATAGTATACTTTTCAGTTTTGGTTTAGCCAATGACATCAACAAGTAAAACGAAATGGTATCAGATTAGATGTAAATAGACCGTCCGCAGGAGCATTTTCCAAGCTGAAGAAGACTGTTGACATTTTAAAAATCTGGATGTTTTCAGTCTCCTAAATACAACCACCGTTGTTTTCATTTTGTGGTAAAATGATTCTCCCTTTGGTCACACGAAGCAATTTGTCTTATCTGCACGCTAGTCTTTCCCTCTTCCTACACTGCTTTTGGAAGCCATCAGTACACTTAACTCAGAAGCATTCCCCCTACCACCCACATGCCCGTTGTTTACAGCTCATTGAGGATTACTTTGCAATTTCCTTTCAGAAAAACAGAATGCAAAATATTTTGTAACCGTTTTAATGAAATGTGACCATGCTAGACAGAAAGTCACGGTGTCTTTCTTTGATGTTCCATTATCAGACTGTATCATTTCTACTAGCCCTCTACTGAATGCTCCTCCGAAGCAGAGCTGGATGGCTATAAACGCTCCAGCAGGCCTAGAGAAGCACTCATAGGAGAAAAGAGTCACAAGACTAGGAATGGTTCAGCAGGGAAGAGCACATAAAGGTACAAAGTTATTCTACCAACCTTTAATCCACAGGGAGGAAAAGCCAGTTATCATCAAAAACTGTGAGAAGTCTAAGGCTTTATTCCTTATAAGATAAAAAAATTAGCCTGCCACAGTTTCTGTGGGTGCTGGCGGACGACACAAAGCTTCTGAATTAGAGGTCAAAGAAAATTTATTACAACAATAGCAGTGGCCAATTATCAGCATTTTTGTGTTAGTTCTTGGAACCCCAAGCACAGTAACAGTCGGTTGTGTTACAGGAGAAGAACCATGAGCTTAGGGAATGTGAATCTTTTATAATGAGTCTAAGTATGCCTGTGCTTTGCCCTGGAGAGAAACAGTATCTTTACTATACTGGACAATAAACATGCTTCTGCTCCGAGGCAAATATTTTCTCTATCTTCAAGGCTGCTCAATATACAAATACCCTTGGAAATTTAGTCTGGAAGAAAGAGCAATTAGTGTCTTGCTCACATGACGTGCAGAAATACTAGAGACCTACGGAGAAATGTCTCCCAACAGTCATTAATAAATAAACTATCCTATGCCAGCCTTTTGAGTGCTCAGAATGTACTTATATGTGTTTGTCTCATACCACTTTTAATTACAGTAGACTCTCAGTTAACTGGGATCCATGGGGATTGATAGACGCCACATAAATGTAAGTAGACTCTCCATTAACTGGAACGCAAGTAACTGTACTTTTAAGCAACTGGCACCAATTTTTCGTGCTGGTTGCTTGCGAGTGCCAGTTGCTTGAGTTCTGGTTAACACAGAGTCTACCAGACTTCTAAAAGAATGTCAAAGAATCCAGAAGCTAATACGAATGTGTAAAGGCAAGACAATATTCCTCAGTGTAAAAAAATAGGGCTACACAATTACCTGTGAGAATGGGTGCTCTTTGTCCTATTAAAGATGACAGGCCCTCTATTGTGGCTGATGTTTGTAGGGAAAATCGCTGCAGAAAACATCTTCCGAGAGAGCTTGTCTTGGTAGGCATTCATTAGATGAGTTAATGGGGCCTATCATTTCCTTCTCTTTACAAACCAAAAATTCTTATGAGGGTTCTGTAGTCTTTAACTCTAGAATAACAATTCACGTCTTCTATTGAGAGATTTTTGTTCTTTGAATGTTAATAGATGTGACAAAGGAAATAGTTCCATGATCAAATGAACTTAGACAAATGTTAGGTTCAGAAAAGTTACTGCGTATCTTTAAAGCAGGACTTTTCAGAGCCCTAAGCATATTAATATGCATTGTGAATCTCCAAAAGGGAAATTGTATTCCCCAAATGAATTTGGCCAGACCTCTATCTCGTAGAGGGCTCCAAGAGTAGAGTTCCCCAGCAAGCCACTTGGAAATGCCTCAGGGGAGGAGGGCGGTGTCTCACTGGCAATGGGTGGTGGAAATAAAGGTTCCTGGGAAGATGTTGCCTAACTAGTCGGTCCTGCTCTCCACAGATTTCCCACAGGTAATAGTTTCCCCTTCCTTGATTGCATATGGGGATTATATCCATTACTGATTGTAATCTAGGGAATATAAATATGCGTCATGTTAAGATCAATGTGAAATTTTAGCACTGAACCAGTCCTAAGAAACCATCTATTTTATTGCCTTCAATTCAGATAAGGAGACTGAGGATTGACAGATAGTAAGAGACTTGTGACATCAGTCAATGGCAGAGCCATGCCTGGAATACAGGTCTCATTAATCCCAGTTTATGCTCTTTTCACTAATATTGATAAAAATGACCATTAACGATCACTGTCATTGATACTAAGAAGGCAAACCAGGCTTTCTTGTTTTCTTTTTTGTTGTTGTTGTTGTTTGTTTTTTTAATTTTCTCAGAGAGGTAAACAACAAGAGCAAATTTAGGAAATGAACTCCATAAAGGCTCGAGAAAACGTATCTTGTGTCACTACAGGTGGTATCTTAAAGAAGAGGGCATCTGGGCATG
Source organism: Lyroderma lyra (assembly GCA_004026885.1). NCBI lineage: Eukaryota > Metazoa > Chordata > Mammalia > Chiroptera > Megadermatidae > Lyroderma > Lyroderma lyra. The sequence goes on along the minus strand of PVJL010004697.1, from coordinate 65,414 downwards.
GTTATAGTGTTTTCTAGGTGTACAAAGCTCCATCCATAATACTTTTCCAAGGATGGAGTCATGTTTATGTGAGTAGCAGGAGCAGGTTCAATTTCACTACTCTGATAAGGTTTCGAGAGAGAGAGAGAGAGAGATTTCTTAGAAGAAAAAAGCAATTCTTTAGGCTTGAAATTATGTGCTTTGTCAGGGCTAATGTCACTGAATTTGAAGCAAGGAGATGTTTAACTGAATCTGAGATGTTCTACGGTACATTCTATATGCATAATATGATTTGGTATGAAGAAAAGGCTAAAAATTTTGAGTCCTGTGAAAAATGAGTTGCCTTCCTTAGGAGATATATTTTAATTTATGTTTTTAATAAAGAAGCAAGCTCTAAACCCCTTAAGTGTGTTTCATTATCTTCATAATAATTCAGTTCAGGGATATAGCTAGTCATTTGGAGATTTATTAGTGAGTTAACACACGAAAGTTCTTCAATCAGTGTCTGTACGTGCTTAATAGTAGCAAGCATATTTTATCTAGTAATGCAGTTATAGTTGGGTACAAATGTACACAATATGGTGATATTTGGTACAAAAACATCAGAGCTGAAAATGCCAAACTTATTTTTTGCCTTAAACTTACTCTGCATATCTATGTGAAAATTGCTTATTTAACACTGGTCCATATAAACAATAATTCTAAGAATGAGGCTCTCTGCCTGGTATATTTCATATTGCCTAAACTCAGACACTCTATGACCTTTCATTAAGAAGTTTGCTTTCTGTTAAAGAGTAAGCTGTCAAATCACCTCCTGAAGGTTTGTGTAAGGTGTGAGGACAATGTTGGGAAAAGCACTAATGAATGCAATTTCAAAAATTACCAAAAAAGTATTTCATTAACCTTACCAAATATACTTGATGGATTCAATTTTAAAATAAATATACCTTTCCCATGTGATTAAGCATGAGAACTCTAAAATTAGACTTGCCTGGGTCCAAATCCTAGCTCTTTCACTCACTGGGCACATGACCTTTGGCAGTTGCTTGATTATAATATTCCTGTTTTCTCTTCTGTCAATAGGAGAGAATAACACTGCCTACCTCGTGGATAGTAGCTATGGTGATTAAATGAGACAATACATAAAAAGCTAATGGTTACTTAGCACATAGAATGTACCTAGTAAGTGCTTGTTCATTATTATTTCCAAAGAGTATCTCACAAGTTAGTGATAACAACCACTTCTATCCTGTGTATGTGTGTCTGTTACGGGGTGGGGTGGGGGGTGGGGGAATGTAATAAAATATAAGGAGCCGATTTCAGAAGAATTTGACCCAAAGTGTTATGGTATCCTAGTTTTAGGTTCTCAGCACTACCATTCTCTCCTCTGGCACAAATTTAACTGCCATTTTGGATCAAGACTACATTTGATCACATTACCTCTTGGGCAACTGTCACACAGGGCATGTTTTAGGGGAGGTTTAACCCTCCCTGTCCTAGGATTTTTAATGGCAGAGAGTCGAGGATTTCAAAATTGTTGCTAAAGGTGTGTTTTACCTTGCAGTTCTGAATTCAGAAAGTGCTAATGGTTGTGACAGTGTGAACAACTGAACCTTAAGACAACAGTGTTTTCTGTTAGCTCAGCACCCTTCCCACAAAGCTCAGAAACGGTCTGGGGAGCAGATGTGCACAGGGAGGACAGAGAATGCTGGTGGTTTGGGTTTAGAGTTTAGATTTTACTTTCACTATTACTAAGCAGGATCAACTGACATCAAATACGGAACGAAACAAGAATAGCAGGTTGTTCTTAAGAAGCCTAGCATTGAAAGGCTTAAGCAGATACATGTACATAATATTTAATTTCAGTATAAACTCTTTATGAGCTAAAAGGTTCAGGTTTTAGAGCCTTCCATTTAATACAAGGTATGCTGAAAGTCAGAACCAGTACAAGAAATAGAAACACTTTAAAATTCGCTCTCTCCATATTTAATACTATGTCAGGTGTCAACAGAGATGAATAAAAGACACACCAGTAAAGCAAAAATGTAAACAGACAAATGGCAGCACACCATGGTGAGTACTGAAGTGGAGGTTCAAAAGTAAGTGCTGTGGGAGCACAAGGTGGGGAATCGCCTGGAACCTGAAGGGGCTTCTCAGATGAGGCAGCTTCTGAAATATGCTTCAAGGAATGACATGCTCCAGCTCACAGCAACAAAACCATGTAATATAAATACCATTTCTGTACAACCCAGTAGAGAGGATGCACGTTTTTTTTTTCTAAGTCTTACTAGAACCTTAAAATGTAGGTATTGGTATTCCAATAGACAGGTGGGGAAACTGGGATTCAAAGATTAAGAAGCTCAGTCACATATCTAGTTGAGTATTGGACCCAGGATTCGAGCCCAGACCTGTAGCATTCCAAATCACTTACTGTGGTCCTGCATTGCCCAGGAAGGTCTACTTCTGCTCCCTATTGCCAGCTAGCACATGGTTGACTTGTAACTATGTAGAGTCTAAGTGTAGGAACTCACTCTGGAAGCCCATCTAGAATGTCAAACTCTGGTCTAAAGAATTGGATATTAAGTGAAAGTTCAAAGTGGCGGCTCTGGATACACTGTTCATCTAGCCCTCTCCTTTCTCTGAACTTCAACCATATTTAGCTCAAAATGGTTTATTGTGATTCATATGCATGCCAGGTTCCCTCTCCCATGCTCTGTGAACAACTTCAAGTCAGGGAATAAGCAGAAACTTCTTTGAGACACTCAAGGTGCAGCCTTCACAGAAGTAGGCCGATCCACGATTCTCTTGGTGCTTGATGAGTGTGGATGACCAGACTTAAGGTTTACATGCTATAATATAAAATGGAAAAAAAAAAAGAATTTTAAAAGGTGACCCAAGCAGTATAACACAATGGTTTTCAGACCAGTGCCTCTCAGACTTCAGTGTGTATGTGAATGACCTGACTACTTGCAGAACTATCCAGTCACCATATTAGAAAACACACACAGAGTAGACAAGAGCAATTACGCAAGTGGAGGGGAAGAGTGAGGAGACTCAACTTGTGGGGTTCATATCCTGTTCTCAAACCTTCTTGCTGTTCCCAGTCCTTTGGCTTTGAGGGCGATGTAGAGTAGTGAGAGTACGTGACAGCCACTTCTACTGAGTACCTATGAAGTGCTTGGCACTGCTCTTGCTGCTTTAAGCATGCTGTCTAGCCCTCATAATACCTAAAATACTATAGTTATGTCACTGATGATGGGGGAGGGGGAAATGTAAGGGAGTCACTTCCTTACATTTACACAGGAAGAGGAAGGATTAATCCTGGCTCACCCAGGTCCAAAGTCTAGGGGTGAATGGTTTCTTGACACTGGATTCAAGGGAGCATTTTGGGGATGCCTAAGCGTGAGGTCAGTGTGCTAATGGGACAAGAAGGATAGAGGTGCACTCAGAAAGCAAAATGAGGCCTTCCACAGGAGGTGTGTGCCCTGAGTACTTGCCTCACTGAGTGTTTAAACACATTTAAGAGCTATAGCTACTCAGATAGTACTTGGTGACTTCAAGGTACTCAAATTCTTTTAGTAAATTCCTAACGTCAGCCTCTGCCTTTTCCCTAGAAACACTAGGACTTTTTCCACCTGCTGTCTAAGAGGAAGGCCCCACGCTAGATTTTTCTCTTTATCTGGTTAATTAAGGCTGGTGTCAGAGTCACCTCCTAAGGCCTAGGAGGGTTCAAGGTTGTCTTCCTGGAACAAAACCCAACAACAGTACTGGAATTGGAAAAATGTAGGAGTTTGCCAGACAAGGAAGGGGAAAGCACATAAAAACCCAAGAAAACAACTTCTGGACAATTTTTCATTTTAGCTTGGAAACAGAAATGGGGTAAGAGGAGGTACCTGCTTTCTTAAAGCTTGTTGTATAAGAACACACCAACTTGCGAAAGACGATTAGTCGTCCATATTCATGTACATCTGTCTTTTCCTGATCGCAGGACAGAGCAACAGTTTAATTTTTCGTGCTCGTAGACTAGCTGGTCCTGATGGGACATGCCAGAAGATGTGATATCACTCAGTAATCTTGTCTGTACTTTTTTCCCCACTGGGCAGATTTTCCACATAGATAGCTGTCAGCTTTCAAGAAGGCAGTTTGCTTTTTCAGCCTGAAATTGGGTAGGAGGATGTGGAGAAGAAAGGCATGGTTCAAATCAATAAATAAGGGCGAGCCCCTCCCCCACACTTTTAAACAACAGGTGGTTTTGACGAGAACCGTCAACTCCTTTGTGCACAGCCTAAAACTGGAGGTGGCGCGTTCAAGTTCAGCATCCCTGGAACCTGCTGTTGAGGGACCAGGGAGCCCGGCTGTCGGTGTCCCGGAACACGGGGGTTCCTGCCGGAGAGGAGGCTCAAGTGTCAAAAGGCCGATAGGCGTCCAGGGAAATTGACTTTCGTGTTTTTCCTGCTGCGTCTACCTCCATGCGTCCCACGACCCCTCCCACCCTTCTGTTCTTATAGCGAGAGGGAGATAAGGAGGTGGGATTAGCTCCACTGTGACCCCGGTCCTTCCCAGGCGTTCCCAGACGAGCTATTTTTAGTGGCAGCTTCCCCATCTCACTTACCCGGGAGTGGACCGAGGCAGCCAAACAGACGCTGCGCGCCGACGCCTGGCTTTTCCGCGCATTGTTAGGGATGGCGGAAGGTACTAGACCTGGCCGACTCTCCCCGCAGAGCCCAGGTGGGCGGATCAGAGGCCGAGTGGCCCCGCCGGGAAGCGGTGGGGCCCTTTTTTCCACGTCCTGAAGATAGTCCCCAGCGGCGGGCGGTAGCCCTGGCCGCTGGTCCCCGGCGCGGGGTGGTCTCTGCAGGGGAGGAAGTTCCCGGCTCGGCGGCCTGCGTCACAGCGGGCTGGGACCGCGGGGTGGGCTGGCGGGCGGTGGCGGCGACCCCGGGCCCGGGCGCTGGGCGGCGCTGGCTGCCGCTGGCCCGGCTGCACGCGGGGCGGCGCTGGAGGCGGCTCCGTCCGCGCCGGGGAGGCGGAGGGGAGGAGGGCTGCGGAGTCGAGGCGTTAGCTGCGTCCCGGCGCGGAGCCCGCGAAGCGGACGAGGAGGAAGGCGCCGCCGTGGCCACGGCCGCAGTGCTCCGGGCGCGACAAGCCATGAGCAGCGGCCCCGCGGGCGATCCTGCTGTCACTGGCCGCCTCTGAGCTCGGCCAGGAGACAGCTCGTAGCTCCCCAGCACCCTCCGCAGCCGGCACCCTCGCGCCCAGAGGTAAGGGCGGGGACCGCGTAGGGATGGAGAGGGGTGGCCCGCCGAGGACCGCGGGCTCGGTCCGCTAGGTGCGCTGGAGCCAGGACTCGCCCCGCCGCGCTCGCGCCCCTGCCTTCTCCCGGTCCTCCGACAGGCACAGTGTGGTCGCCTGCCCGGTGTGTGGTCCCTGAAGCCCTCCGCTGCCAGGGTTCAGGGACCCGCCAACCCCTACCCCACCCACCCAGGCGTCCGGGCGCGGGTCCCCAGGCTGGCGCCGAGCGCAGCGCGGCCGCGGCAGGTTCTGCGGACTTGGGGGAGGGGGAAAGACGGGGAGAAAACGGGGCCACCGCCGGGGGCGGTCGTCGTTCCTTACTACCTTAAAAATCCCTGAGCCCCCAAGGGCCTGTCTCTTCTGGTCTGCTCTCCCCTTACTACCGCCGAACCCCTGAAGTTAGCACTTTGGGGAGAGAGGAATGTGAAGGTCTCCGAAGGGACCGAGAGCACGACGCCGCTTCCTTGCAGGACCCCAGGGCAGAGAGGGCTGAGCCGGATCGCGCGGGCCCCGCAAGCCAGGTGTCTAGGCCGGCGATTGAGGCCAGGACCGCTGCCTTGGACCCAAACCCAGGTCTTACCCTTCCCAGCTAGTTCCAGCAAGGAGCGGGTTAGGGATGGAGTGAGCAACTCCTGAGCCTTAGGATGTGCTCCGTAAACGCCAATTCCTTTCTTTTCTCCCTCAGCCAATTCTTCCCTCCCCCACCCCACGCCGTCCGGTGTACAGCAGACTCTATTTCTTTCAGAACACAGACACCTAGCCCCCAGCCCAGGACGGATATTGGAAAGTGTTAGGGTCAAACTTCATTTGGTTTCAGATTCGTGTAAAGCATTTTAAACTCCCAGCAAACCAGTTAGGAAACACTTTCAAGTCCCCATACGCCTTAAAGTAAAAAATAAGAATCAATCAGTCTTTGTGGGAGTGCTGGCGTTGGGCAGAGGGAGGCTTGAATGACCCCATTTAACGCAGCCTTATGGAGGAGGAATAGGTGCAGGAAATGGCAGTCCTATTTGAATCACACACTCCTTACAAACTCTCAGTAATGTAGGAAAGTAGCCTTCAGCAACGGTCACATTTCCGGACAGGTATGTAGTAGGTTCCTAAGGCGTCCATGAGGCTTCTTCATGGACAACTCATTAAAAATGTCATCTAAATGAGAGAGAAGGAAGTGGGCACAACACTGCAAAATCGCCAGGGCCAATCAGCTTTATAGATGTATATTCTCTTCCTTTATGTTTTAATGATTTGTGTAAATAAACCCAAAATGAGAGCTGAACTTTACAAATTTGCGTTGGCTGTGTGGACATAGATAACAGATTAGATGTATACAACTATGATCAAAGATGTTTTCATTTCTTGTGACTTGTTTTTAAACTGAGAAGACCACGGGTGTAACCCTGTTTGCTTTACTTTGGAGAGATTAACTTAAACTCTTTTTCTAGGTGAGGATGTTTGTTACCTTTCGAGGGAGAGAGAAGGGAGCAGCTTTGCAAGTATGGGTGTTTTTCGTGATTCACATAATAGATAACCACAAACAGAGCCCACTAACCCAATGGTCCGCTCCAAGATCGCATGTGTAACAATTTTCTCATTAATAGAGTTATCAAAGCCTTTGTTAATGGCACTAAGGTCTTATTTCTCAGACTAAGCACTTAATGTAATGTGTTTTTAGAAGGGGATACTTTTAGTGAAAAATGTACAGGGACCGTAAGAGAAAAGAATGAATAATTTTACACTTATATGAAGTTTATCTTTCAAAAAGAATCCAGAGTTAGCAATATTTTTAACTTCTAAGGTACCTTTAATAATCTGTAGTATTTTAAAGTTATAGTCACCAATAACATTATAATAAGTCCTAAATTTAAAAAGAAATGAGATGGCAACTTACACATATTTTGCCAAGCATTGTGTTAATGATTTAAATATGGTATATTACTATAATATCGTCTACCTGCTATAAGTACCTAACAGACATCTCCAAATCTTACAACAGACCCTGAAGGTAGATGATACCATCCACATTTCACAGGAGAAGGAGGCTCAGTGCATGGAAAAGGTGAAGGAATGAATAAATCCAAATTAGTAGTTATAACACAGTCCCAGGGAATGTAAAGTACAGCATAGAGATTATAGTCAGTAGTGTTGCAACAGCTATGTATACGTGTAGTGCCAGGTGGGTACTAGACTAATCAGAGGGATCAGTGCACAAATTACATAAATGTCTAATTGCTATGCTGTACACCTGAAACTAATATAAAATAATATTGAATGCCAACTGTGGCTGAAAAAAAAATAATTTTTTTTAAAGCAAAGGGCTCAGAGTTTGTGAGTTGGCCAAGACTATTCAGCTAAATTAATGCCTGATTGAGGGTAGGCCTTTTTAGCCTTAGCCATGTACTTCTCCATTATCCTAAGCTCCCTCTTTTTTCCTACATAAATTTATTAATTTAGCATTATGGCTGTATAAAAAAACTGAGGTCAAGAAAGTGAAGTCACCTCCCCAGCATTTTTCCTGTAACTAGGGTAGCAGAATTCAGACTTGAAGTCAGGGCCATCTTAGTCTCAAACTCCTATTCTTTTTTTTTTTTTTTTTTTTGTGGGTAGTTCCCTGTCTGGGAATCGAACCCAGGCCACAGTGTTAGCCACTACACCACCAGGGAACTCCAACAAACTCCTATTCTTGCCATTCATCTCTATTAAACAACTGTTAAAAAGCTTCACCTCGTGGGCATGTCACTTCTGCTCATCAGCTGTCCTCACCCACATGATAATGATGGCCTCAGGGGCTCCAGCACACCCTCCACGACTTTCTACCCTGGAGTGCAGACTGCGTATCACTCAGGAAAGCAAATTGCAACCGTGGAGGGTGACATTACTATGGAGGTATCCTCAAATCCACTCAATTTGTCTTAAAATATAAATCATTCTTGATTGGCATGAGGTAATAGTCATGGCCTCAACGTAGGGAAGCGGACATCAAATTATGGCTCTGTGGTACAGTAGGAGTGCCAGGTAATTTTCATTATTCACATTCTCTGAGCCCCAGTTTCCCCGTATGTAATGGGGTTTGTAAAGCCTACCTGGCTGGATCAGTGTCTGGATTAAATGTAGCAGTGCATACTCAGGGCGGCTCCTGTCACCTAGTAGGTGCTTAGTCAGTGGGAGGGCTTAACACCCTTGTACTCCAGCACTGATGGAAATTTGTTTACTCTTTGTCACTTTCTGTGTATTTATGTGCATATAGGATTAGGCAGTGCTGTCAGTGATTCACTCTTTATATGGCTATACAAAAGTCTAATCTGGTTTTTAGCATCTTTAACTTTTGAATCACATCCTTCTTTGTGGCCCCAACTTACAAACATTTACTCACCTAATGTAGTTTTTTTCTTTTTTCCACTGTGCACATTTTTTAGAATTTTACCAGCCATGTTTCATTTGGTTGGAATTTGTATTTTTTGGCAAAAACCCTTTCCTGTTTTCTACCTCTCATGATTTCTCAGGCTTGGTTCTCACCCAGGGCAGGCACCATGACCAACCCTGTTATCTCTCACCACACACCTCACCCTTAACCAGGCCTCCACCAGCTGAAGTTCTGCATCTCCTTCAAGGCTCAGCCTGCGTGCTACATCCTTCCTGAGCTCATGCAGTTTCCATTGTAAATCCTTTGTCCATTCACTTGTCAGTCAGACAACACGTTCCCCTAATGCTTTATTTACCAAAATATTTTTATGCTCTTTTTAGTTATTTGCCCAAGTAATATCCTGTGAAAGACTGTAAATGCAGAGGACAGGGACATTTTTCTATTCTTTTACAGTTTTTGCTTTGTATAAAACATAGATGGCTACTATTTCCTGAATGAAAGATGAATCAGATATTCTGAGAGAGACCCTTACAGTAATTAGAAAAGACACCCAAATTATTTTTCTCTGTTACGTGATTGTTAGTGGCACCTTCCTCTTTATTTTGAGACATGTTCATCCCAGCCTTCTCCACAGATTTAACTGGCATTATTTACTGGAAGGCCATAGTTCTTAAACAAAGCCTTGGCCATTAGGGACCATGTAAGAAAGTGATGTTTCATTAATAAATTGCTCCCATGGTCGCATAATAAGCATGTCAGTTGTAGGTATATCGAGCACGTGTTTGAATAGTTTGGCCCTTTAGAGGGATGGCAGTCCAGATGGATTTCTTTAGTTAGGGATAGGATATAGCTCAAGAAAAGGAATACCTACTTTAGAAGGTTAAGATAATAAACAAGGAGGATTTCAAACCTCTTTGATTGGAAATAGGTCATTGTGGCATGGTACAGAGGCTACTACTAGAAGTGACCTTCCTGAGAGAATTAACACAGAGGAAAGACCCAGGGAATCTCACCACAAATAGAAGAGATAGAAAAAAATAAAAAGGAAGAAGTAAAAGAAATGAAGCATTTCTTCTGTATTTCTGTGTGACTGAGGCCTGCTAGATATTGCTCATTCCTGAACCAAAGGAAAGAAATAAGAAATTTCCTAGAAATAGCAAAGAGACTGTGGGGTCAAGATGGGCAAGAGAAACTAGTGTGATCTTAAACATCTAGTCTCTTAACATATTCCCATTTGCTCCCAGCGCTGGCATAGAAGGAGGAATATATTGAACATTTTCTAAGTATTAAAAGTAGAGAATGACTGAATTCTTCCAGTATCAGGCATGAAACAAAAAAATAACCAGAGCTATCTACATAGAAATATAACCTACAGTCACCCCTTCTAGGGGTGAATTTAGGATCATTTTCTGGTGTTGGATGGGTGTGTCCTTTTAAAATATGGCTCAATTGTCTATGGTATATCGCACTATGAAAGCGGTTGGTAGAGAAATGGTAATAAGGGTTCCAAAAATGAATAGAGTTCAGAAAAGAAAAAGGAAGAAGTTGGGAAAATTCAAAACTCAATTTTGAGTGAAGTGTTTTAAAGCTCAGGCAAGGCACTGAAAGCGTTCCAGATAACTACCGTGTTTTGAGTCAAAGAGTCCAGAATTGTATGTTCTTTAAAGAACCTTCTAAGGACTCAAAAGAAGCAAAGCTGCTCCCTTACTGGAGAAGGGCGGGAAGGCAGAGCAAAGAGGAAAGTTCCTTTGGCTCAACCAAAAACCTCCCCAAGGGCTTGAAACGCTGGAGAGCATATAATGGAGCTCACAGAGAGGTGTTTCTCAACCTTTCTTTCCTTATTACATACCCCACCGCCGCCCCAAGCCTTTTTAGATAAATTGGAGCACCATAGATGTACGGGCTGTCCTGAATGGTGGCTTTTTGGCAGCCTGCAAACTGCCATTTAAGAATGTTTTACCCTGCCTGTAAGAATCCACTTTTGACCGGGTCAAGATTTCCCCCTTAATGAGAACACATGGTGTAACATCATTCTCTATTATGTCCAAAACTCAAGAGCGAACCACAGAAGACATAAAGAATAGTATATGCATACCTACGAGGGCTGTCTGAAAAGTATCCAGCCATGTAACGTGAAAAATAGAGGCATTTCTGGCTGGATTTGTACTGGATAGCCCTCCTATGGCCACATATACAGGGCCCACCAGAAGTAGTGCCCGGACTTGAGTGACGCTTTTATCACAAAATCACATCCATACATGCTCATGGTTACACAAATAACGCCCCCTTTTTATGAGATAGTAATCTATACCAGATCTTTTATTACAAAAGCATAAGCGTCTATGGTTATGACTTTGGGATCGTAATTCAAGCCCAGACGTTACTTCCGTTGGACCCTGTATACATTTATATGAATGCATAATGCATATGCTACCTTAAGTAAATTCTCTGGAATTAGATTGCTTTTTCTTTCTTTCTTTCTTTATTTGCCTTGATAACAAAGCATTTTTTACTGAAATACACTTGTAAAAAATGTAAGGCTTCTAATTGTCCCAATTGCATCTTGGCAAAATTACTAAATTCAAAAAGTTATCTACCTGCATTCATGTTTCCAGGATGGGAAGCCCTCCCCGAACTTTAAATGCTCAGTATCTTTTATTCTGTTATGCTGGGAAGGCTTGGATATTAGCCATCCATTCTTAGGACTGCTCAATTACATATGAGTATAAATTTGTTTGTCCTTATTAGAGCATTTGTATTTTAAGCTATTTATTTATAATAATGAAACACTGTGTTCCCTATCGAAGAGATTTCAGCTCATAACAAGTAGATATTTGGGGAGGGTGGGGCTTCCAAAGTCATTCTTAGCTTTTTCACGTTGGCTTCTGTGCTTCAGTTCCCTGGGGAGTCCCAGCCTGGGCTCCTGATGTCTAATACTGGGAGCTCTCAGGGCTGGAAGAGCTTGGCTTTATGCTTTGGCGTCTTTCGGCATTTGGAGCTTGTTGGCCCTTGCTTGCTCCCTTGCCCCAAACAATTGATCTTTTCTTGCAGTTTTTACTTTAAACATATTGATTCTTTTCCCTTTACTTCCCCCCTCCAGACCATCAGAACTATCTTTGTTTATCAGCATTTTTCTCTTTGTTTGATTTTTGGAGCTATACTGAAACTTCCATGAGGGCCATGATGTAGGCCATCTGTCTTACTCACTTCTGAACGCATAGCACAAGCACAGTGACTGGGGCATAGCTACTCAAGAAATAGTTATGGAATAAATATTAACGATATATTTTTTACAGTAACCTTTCTCACCTACCATCTTGGAGTGTATTCATTTCCCTTTCTATTATTTTAAATTCTGGTGATAAAATTTGATCATGTAAGTTTTCCTTCTTAATAGTCATTAAATATGTCCATGAAAATATCCCTATATGTGATTGGAAATTGGGAACAAGTATTATATAAAATATGAAGTCAGGACATCAAAATAAATCCTAGAAAAAAGTTATTAAATATGCTAAACATATGAGAAGACTCATGGGTCCTGTGAGTTCTCTCTGTGTATCTAAAGAACTTGTCAAATCAATAAAAATTACGAGTCTTTCTCAGATGTCTTAGAAATTTATGAAAATTAGAAACAGGTTTAAATACCTCTTTTTAAATGGGAAAGATGTTATAAATTCCACTTCTAAAAAATACTGTAGAAAATTATATAGCTAATAACACCTTGATTTTTAAAAATATGAGAATAGCTTCACTAGGAATACACTGCCAGGCTAATCTGCATTATCTCCCTTGACATTAGCAAGGTCCAGGATGATGTTCTTATCAGCGAAGTTAGTAAATACTATCCTCCACACACAACTTTCTAGTTCATGCACAATTATGTGGATGCCTATAACCAGAAGGAATTAAAGTTGAGGAGCTAGCAGCTGAACGTGTGTCTAGAGCTTGTATCTGAGTGGTATTGAAGCCTTTTATCTAAAGATTTGGGTGGCATCATAGAAAACACACTTCTGATATTTCCGTAAGTGGCTCCATGGTGGAGAAAGCAGCATGGTGTTGAAGCAAGGATTGAAAATAAGCTTTAATGAAATGAAATGAAAAATAAATAAAGGAAATAATTAAAGCTAAGCAATAAAATTCATTTAAGGAAAGTATAGAGTCATACCTTGAAGAAAAACAACTAAACCCGCCATACAAATATACTAGATTTGTGTTTGTTAATGTTCATTTCTTTATCACTAGTATTTAGAACAATACTTATTATGTAGCAAGAGATCAGTAAGTATTTGCTGAAAGAATAAATGAATGAAATGCAAGATGTAGAAACACTAACAATATAACATTAGGGCAAAATAGACTGTTAGAAAAAAGATTTTGGACAAGTCATTTATGGACATATGTTAAAGTTTTATTTCACTCTTACATATAAGAAGAAAGGTTTCTGGTGTTCAGTTCAATACTTCATTCTTGCTAGGGACAATTTTTAAGAATAGTGGATGGTTAGATATTGTTAGACTAGACAAAAATGCAGGTTTCAGGTCACCAGACTTTTGACTAATAGTTGACAGTTAACTGGGTGGCTCTTTAACTGGTCTCCATGGACAAGTCTTATCCACATTCAATATTGTGCAGGAGGTTATATAGTGCAATAAGAATGAAAATAAATAAAGATACAAATATTAGGAAGAAGTAAAAAATTCTCTTCTTATAAACTTTGTGATTAGAAATTAGGATTCCACATCATAAGAGCAGTGAAGAAGGAAGATGGGAAAAAATGGAATTATTTGAGATATGGTGTTGGAGGAGGGCTCTACGCATACCCTTGACCACCAGAAAGACGGACAGGTGGGTCCCAGAGCAAAGTAAGTCTGAAACTTCGCTGGAGGCAAAGATGACAAAACTGAAGCTATCCTACATAGGACACATATACAGGGTCCTTTGGAAAAAACAATAATGCTGGGGGAAAAAGAAGGCATCAGGAAAAGAGGAAGACCACATATGAAATGGATTGACTGTACAGAAGAAGCCCTAAGCATGAGTCTACTAGTGCTGTTGAGGACAGGACATTGCGGACATCACTCCTTCACAGCGTCACCAGAAGTTGTAACCGACTCAGTGGCACATGACACACACATCCGAAGGCATCTACAAAGCACGGACTAAAGATTAAGTGCCACAGTAATCTTTAATTGACGTGCTGCTGTTTAAAATTTATGAACATCTTAGACGTATACTTCAGTCGGTCCTTGTACATGAACGTGAAGATGATTTTACTTATCCTGAAAGGGTATCTAACAATATAATCACATTAATAACATTTTGCCTGTTAACTTTTTGTTAACATGACAGCTTTCCCCATAAATGTGATTGCAGTAAACAGAACAGCACACTGTTGACCTAATTAAGGACTTAGGAACAAATCAATCAAAACTAATTATTTTTAGCTTCCCTTTTACTTGTGAGTGCCACATACTGGATTATACCAGAGGGGGCAGACCTTTGATGCTACCTAGAGGCTGTCTATTGTGTGTCAACTGTGTTTTGATTATTAAAAACTGCTCCTTTTTTTTTATTGCTCCAAATTTGGAACATAATCTTAAAGCAGCATTTTAAAATGTTGTCAGATAAGAATATAGATGCCCAGTGGTAAGAGGTCATATTGGTTGCTGGATTATTAACTAGTAACAACTAAATCAGAAGGTACATGAGAAATCTCAGAATTTTAATTTCTCTAGAGGTTAGGAATCTCTTTTGATTAATCTGCTTTTTGCTTTCAGTTATTCATAATTTTGAAATATCAAAAGCAGCAAAAAAGCAAGAAAACTATTTGGCCCTTCTGAAAGAGCACATTTGGGTTGAGTGAGGGAAAAAATAACTTTGGTCATCGAGGTAGAATACACAGTAAGTAAATAATTTTACAGTCTCATATTGAGTAAAGGCCATCTCAAAAATAATTTTTCTTCTGAGTTGCCAATTATCTTTTCTATTAAGCTACTTTAAAAAGTAATTAATTTTATCTCAATAATGTTAAAACTATCATATAGTATTTCACCAAAGATTACTTATTAATATTTAATTTTAATATTAGTCCCAGGTCTTAAAATTAATTATCTTAAATACAATTTACATTGCTACTTAAAAATAATGTCACTGTTCATATTAAAAACTAATCAGAGAAATATGACATTCCATGGTTTCACATTACTGCAACAGTGCCTGAAATGTACAACTATTAAATATATAGGCTAGTTATAACTAGTTATAATTCATTGTTGTTAAACATATCTACAAAGACTTAAGTTTTTAGTGTAAATCATGATCTGACTTAAGAGACCAATATAAGGAATTTAGTAACTAACAGTTAAATAGGCATCGTATCAGAGAAAAGAATAGTCATGCATGAATTAAGGTACTTTTTAACAGCTTTATTGAGATATCATTTACATACTATTACCATTGAGTTGTCTAAAGCATACAATTTAAGTGGTTTTTTAGTATATTTACAGAATTGTTTCACATTACCATAATCTAATTTTACATATTTTTATCACCCTAAAGAGAAGCCTATACCCATTAGCTATACTCCCCACCATATCCCCAACTTCTCCCAAGCTCTAGGCAGCCACCAGTCTATATTCTATCTCTATAGATTTGCCTATTCTGGACATTTCATATAAATGCTGTCATACAATGTATGGTTCTTTGTGACTGGCTTCTTTAACTTAGCATATATTTGAGGCTCATCCATGTTACAGCCTGTATCAATATGCCATTCCTTTTCGTTGCCAGATAATATTCCATTGTATGGATATACCATATTTTCATTATCTGCTCATCAATTGGTGGACACTTAGGTTGTTTCCAGTTTGGGCCTATAAGGAATAATGCTTCAATGAACATTCATGTACAATTTTTTGTGTGAACATGTTTTTATTTCTCTTAGATATATTTAATATATGTGTAGAAGTGGAATTGCTGGGTCATATGGTATCTCTCTATTTACCATTTTGATGTAAATGAGGTTCAATTTTTGCATCATCTCCTAAGCTAGTATGAAGTCAGGACTAAGACATTTAACTGTCTTTTTAATGAAATTTAGCAAAATAGTTTAATTTACCCAAGTATTTATTGTTATCAGGAATACCAGTTGAACGTTGAATTTTATATAATTTAACTATAGTTTCCAAAGTACTGCTAAAGCACTACTAAATCTCTTTGGATTAAAAATTCTGATTAAGAAATATAGAAAGGGCTGCTGAAGACTGACCAGACAGCTATTTGCGTATTTTTTGGTTCCTTATCCTCAGTGACCTGTATACCACCCGTTAACTCCAAACTCCCTTTTTGTGCACTTTTCTCCTCTTTTTCTTGTGGGGCAATGGGGTGGGGATAGTTTTCATATTCACTTACTCTAGATCAGCTGTGCCCAACCATTTGGCTTCCCTGAGCCACATTGGAAGAAGAATTGTCTTGGGCCACACATAACAACAGCTGAAAAACTAAAAAAAAAAAATCTCATAATATTTTAAGAATTTGTGTGGGGCTGCATTCAAAGCCATCTTGGACCTCAGGTTGGACATGCCTGTTCTAGATACGTATGTTTATTAGCTTCTGCCTGGAATATGTGAATTCCATTCATTTGAGGCTTTAGAATTTTAATTTCCCTCTGGAAAGAAGTAAAGGCACTTGGAAGTAAAACACCTTTCATTGGTTAACATTCTTTCACTACTCTTTTGCCTGGGATGGTCATAGAGGAACTATCTTGATAAATTGTATAATAGATTCTATCTGTTTTGGTCTGTTTAGAACTATTCTTTTAATTCACTGTCAGACCAAGACCTGGCCCTTAACTCTTTCTCTTCGCATCCTTGTGAAATCACTCAGGCACATCCCCCCCTGTTTTTTCATTTCAAAGTGAATCTGTTTGAGGAGGTATTCTCCTAGCACACAAAGGACAAATTCCTGTGACCACTTAACCTTCATTCTTAGAGGTGGTCTAAGCAAGTTGGGAAGTTATAGGTCTAGTCTAGTAGGTGTTTAAAGAACTCGCTGACCACAAAAACAGGACACTATAAATAACCACTTACAGGCACAGGCAAATAGAAAACCTCTGAATCAGTTCTTAGATATAATTTTAACTATTAGCAGATGCAAATACAAATATTAATCTATGCACAAACTCACTACAAGCAAAACACAAAATAAGACTTCTGTGAATTTTGTCAAAAGATAATTTTCAAAATGTTAAGCATGACTCTTAAACAAATACAGAATTAATGGGTTGAAGATTTATTCAACTCCTTAAAGAAGGAACTGGCAGGATGGTGAAGTGGATTCAAAGAGCCTTCACAAATTATTTGAAAAGGAAATGTTAGAATAACATTGCTAGCTAATGTCTTTCAGGGCAATAAAAAACGTAATGTTTTGCATTTTATTATCTACTGGACAAAAATCTGCAAGTCTGGAATTCAATCAATAGTAATTACCAAGTCAAAGAAAAGTATATTTTCTTAAATTATCCTTGAATGGGCCAGTTAAACAGTCCTTCATTATTACAATGAAAGGACATTTTGCCCTCCCTTTGCCTCATTTCCAAGTTTTGGATATTTTTTCTTCTTAACAGTGCATACATACTTATCTTAAACTTGCCTTTCAAGGACTTGGGTGGTTTCTTAGTAATGTAGTGGACATTTAGCCATGGGATGTGCCAGATACAAAACGCCAGCCATGAAGTTCTCAAACTTAAGCAATGGAACAGAAACTTTGGGTTCTGCACTTGACTTCCCTTTCTGGGGGTGTCAAGTGCAGAACCCTCCTAAAAATTTTTTTCACTGGTTGCTTGACGTTTTGCCAGTTGCTTGAGAGCTCTGGTTGCTGTTTGCTTGAGTACGATTAATGGAGAGTTTGCCTATATTTTTCATCATCTACCAATCCCCATGGGTGCCAGTTAACTGAGAGTCTACTGTGTGTAGATGATGTGTTATAGAGTTGTACACTTAAATCCTATATAATTTTATTAATCAATGTCACCCCCAATAAATATAATTTTTTAAAAATTCCTCTCTAATCTTGTCCTGGAGGAGAGTTCTAAGTCCAATTCTTTTGACCCAAAACTGCTCTCCAAACTCTCAATGGAGATGATAGGTCATCTTAAGCCCAGCAGAATCAAATCTTCTAGATGGTCATAGACTTCAACATTCCAATGCTCCAATAGCTATAGATCAGCAAAAATCCAAGGCTCAGAAGAGAAACACAGAGGATCTCCGCATAAATGTCATGAAGTTCCTCATCCTAAGACTGCCAACAGCTCTGTTTCTTTTGAGTTGAGCAACTCTTCATTGGACCTATCAGAATCATTACAAACAGAACTGGCAAGCTGTGGCCCAGATAGTTTGGGTCTGCAACCTGGTTTTGTATGGCCTATTTGGTTAAATGCCACTAAACTCTTGATTGACAGCTATTCAACTGCGTGGGTGGCAACTAATTTCCCATAGTTTCTTAATGCCATTAAAGTTCACAGGAATCAATTACTGAAGTGTATCAGGGACACTAATTTCTTTCTGGGAGAACATTGCAAGTTATATCATACAAATAGATTGAGGACAACTTTTCTTTTACAAGGCACTGTGTTTGTATATTTTAAAAGCATGCACTGGAATGCAGTAAAAGCAAAGCAGACTCTAGGGACCTTATGCCACACTAACTCATACAGTTTAGTTTAAGACTACATAGAGGAGGCTGGGGCAGACTTTTTCAGGGCAAGGGCTACTTCTGATTTTCTCCAAGTGTCACAGTCCCTTCAAGTACATACAGCCTCCTCAATTGTGAAGAGCCGATTTTCACCTCTAGCAGTTGTGCATTTCATGCAAAAAATGTGTTTCTTTTCTGTTTAGCTGCCTAGCCACTAGGCTGTGGTGTGATATGGTGTCAACTATGGCACTTTTTTCTTAATTCAGGTGGTCATCCCAAAATTGCCTAGCCCTGGTGTAAATGAGTAGGAGGATGAAAAACTTGAAACTGAGATAGAAGACCATCACAAGGGATCGGAGCATTGAAAAACTTAATTGGGATATTTCTGCTAAGATGAAGAAGACATGGAGAAATTTAATAATTACTTCAGGGAGTATGAAGAGATCTCCAAATACATATGAAGAGTGATTATACATCTCTTCTGAAAAGAGAGAAAAGTTTAACCTTCAGCATAAGAGTTTAAAAAGACAAATTTTCTGACATCAAGCTATCAGCCTTTCCACAAATTTTCATAGAGGCTGGGTCTTTGGGAGATTTTTAAACTAGAGTTGGGTTGGGGCTCTCTGCCGTGGGGTGACTATGGTCTTGCCTGAAGAGTTAGCCAGATGACCCCCTTGTGATCAGCCTTGTGTGTTTAATTCAAGACCATCCTGGGTGCAAAGCACTGCCAGATGTGTCATCCTTTGGTAAGATTACAAACCAGCCACTGTCCCTGAGAATTCTCTCTGTGACAGATTGGGTAGGGTAAAAAGATAAGGAGGCGACCAGGGGAATATTTAAATATTTAAATTAAGTATTTAAATATCTAAAAAGTGAAACAATTAAAAATATGTCTAATAAGGCAAAGACCTGGAGGAGTGGAAGGAGCCATGCATATTTAAGGAACGAGATCCAGGCAGAGGGGTAGCACGTATAAAGGTGCATCCCTGGCGTGGTGGTGGAACAGCAAGAAGGCCAGTGTGGGCAGAGGGCACTGAGTGGGGGGCAGTAGGAGCTATTCAGAAAGGGTGTTGCGGATGCGTGCCGTGTCTTGTCCATACTGTTCTGAGTGAGGTGAGGAGCCATTAGAGGGTTCTGGACACATGAGGGTCCGGTCTGACTTGAATTTTCACAGGATCTCTCTGGCTGCAGTGTAGGGAAGCCATCAGCCAACATTTTGGCCTCCGGGCCTTTGCACTCTTAAAAAATTATTGAAGACCCCAAAGAGCTTTATGTGAGGTACTTTTAGGTACTTTCCATGAATGATACGTAATAAAAGAATGTACAAGAAATGGGATTTTTCAGAATCCAAAAGCTTACCAAGAGAGAAGCGTAGCTAATATTTTCTTAATTAAATAATGAGGTTAATAACTGTCACGGACTGCCAGGTACTTTTCTAAGTGTGTGCAACTGAAAGTGGTTGGCACAGAGCTAGATTTCAGACCTGGGTCGTTCTGGCTGTGAAATTTGCATGGTAACCACCACATGATGTTGAACAAATGGTGACTAGAGGTGACTTACTTTTTTTTAAAATTTTTTAGATTAGTGTGGCTGCTTAGAGTTCCCCAGATGTTCTATAAGGTAATATATATTAATGCATGTAAGGTATACCAGGAGCATTTTTATTAGTTTTACTGTTGGCAGATACTGTTTTGGACTAAGGAATTTATATCACCCTAAATGTTTAAAACAACTGTAATCACTTCACAGAGAAGAGAATTTCCACAAGTTAACTCTGAATTTTGTATTAAAATGTAATTAATATCATGCTCTTGCCCTAAGTGAGAGCATATCCCATCGTTATGAGTGGCCGCCTGTGTGCGGTAGTGGACGCAGTAAGCAGTGGCCATTGTGGTTTAGAAGGACACTTAGTATGGTGACAGTCTATTTCTGCAAAAATTTCCAGGGACCTATTCTTCAATAGAAATGAAAAAGAGTTTAGACCCAAACTAGAGCTGTGCACACAGAATCATTAGAATATTTTATTCTCAAAACCAAAAAGGTTTTAGGGACGGCAGAAAGGTGTGTTTGTGTTACTAATGTTCAGCAGCAGGCGCAGTTATAGAGGATCTCAGGAATGAAAGTCTATGACTAAAAGCATCTTTACGTTTACTCAGCTATATTGAGATTTTTCTTTCAATTGAAATATACCAGGCCTTCCACAAAGGCCCCCTGTGCCCATTCAAAGAAGAGCAGAATAGGTCCCTTACATGAGGAAACCGCAGATCTTGAAAACAGTGGTGTTCCTTGATGTCCTTTGGCCTTACGACTGTTTGGTTTAGCTAGTATTTCTGGTGATGGAATTGCTTGAGTCTCAGAAGTAGTTTGCTTAGAATTTTTATGTTTCTGCCAGACCTCTTCCTGTTGACATGTTCAAACTGAATCAAAATTATTTGTGTGACATCATAGCAGTATAAGTGTAACATCTGAAAACAGTCTAAGACTCTCATATATTAATTAATGTATTTGGGTGTGTTTGCTTGGAAACCTGGAATGATGCCTGTTTTAGAATACATTTGTTTTTAGAATATAATCTGAAAATGAGTTAGAAAAAATTTTAACCTCTGTAATATTTTAAAATAGTCATTCCCCATCTCTCAACATCTCATACTCCATCCAAACAAGGCATTTATTTAATGGAAGTGGGAAAGGTAGCAGGAACACAATTTGTTTTTGTTTTTTTTTAGTTTTATGTCTTTTTTATTGTTAAATTTATTGGGGTGACATTGGTTAGTAAAAATTACTTAGGTTCCGGGTGTACAATTCTGCATTACATCATCTATGTGTTGTGTTGTGTGCTCATCACCCAGAGTCAGTTCTCTTTCCATCACCATATATTTGAGACCCTGTCCCTTCTCTCCCACCCCCACCCCCCATACCCTCAGGTAACCACTGACAACTGAACTATTGATTGTGTCCATCAGTTTTTGAGAAACACAATATTTTAAAAACAAACAGGTATGTCATTTTTAGAAAGATTATACCCAAGCACATCACTATTTTTATATTGGAATCTCCTATGAACAAGATTAAAGAAAGCCTCATTCTTTATAAAACTAAGTAGTTGGTATAAAAAGTGAACCTGTGTATCATCTTTCATCAAATGATAAACTATAAAATGTTTATTAAAAATGTTAATGTACAGTGTGCTGAAAATGGATACTTTTCCAGCAGGAAAATGGGCTATCTCTACTCTCACTTAGCTCTTGGATAAAGTAGATTTTACCCTTTAAATTCTTTAAAGTTATTAACTGCTTGATGAAGAGACTAAAGAGCTAAGAGATTTAAAGCCAAAGAGTTAGGAGGCACTGCTCATGGAAAAGCAAGCAGAAACTTAAAGAAATCTGAGACTATATCACTCTCTGAGTATAATGCAATTGTAAAAGGAAGTGTCTCTGGTACTATAATGTAAGTTAATAGGACCTTTTAAGTAGTATCACTCCCAGTTTTTAAGAAATCCTTCTGTGAAGGCAAACACTTATTCTTGCTAATTCCTACATTAAATCACGAAGGACTTCAGCTTTTAGTTGTTTCTGTTGCCCATGGACTGCTAGGTTTAGTGGCAGACTAATTGGCTCTAAAAACAGATTACCTGGGTTGTGTTCAGTCTCCTTTATGTGCTGCTGTGATCCCAGGCTGGAGATGTAACCTTCTGTAACCTCAATTTCCTTTGTAAGTGTAGGCTAATAGTTCCTAGAGTCAAGGGATGTTTGGAGATTAAATAATGGGATACATGTGAAGTGACTGACACCATCTAGGTACACAGTAAACCCTAGCTCACGCTGTGATAGAGGCGGGGTTTTCCTTTATCCGTGAAGAGATCTTTGCTAGGTAAGACTAATACTGTCATTCTAAAACAAAACACCTATAAAATAAACACAGACCCCACCAGAACTACGGTTCTGATATTCAAAGCATCTTCTACATTCAGAAAATGTTCTGGAGGGGTAAATTGTTGCTATCTATGTGGAGCTCCTTGTCACAGAAAACCATTACTGTGTGGACAGCTAGGTCAGAGGGTCGGAGTGCCAAAAAGAGCCATGCAGCCTCTGCCCTTACAGAATTTGGAGTCGGGGAGGGGAGACAGGTGGTATATAAATAACCCAGGGGAGTGAAGGAGTGAACAGAGCAGGTAGGGGGAGTGTTGATCTTGGACCTCATATGAAAATATCCAGCCACAGGCTTCCAAAATAGAACACTGCAGTTACGGGCTAAGACCCTTTCAGATGTTATCCAAGTAGCATGCACGTCCCCAGGGAGGGTGGGCCGCATGGGAGAGCCTGTCTGTCTTGCTGTGGTGGTTTGGGCAGAAGGGGGTTCTGAGGTACATATTAACTCAGGATGTAATTAACCTATCCCTTTTATTTATTAAACTATGAGTTCCTAGAGTACTGAAATCATTTTAAGCAAGTGAGCTCAACTTTGGTAGGCCCCGATAAAGGTCTGGGTTTTCCTTCAGACCTCATCTGGGGCTTAGGTTGACTTTTTATCGCAAGAGGAAATAAGCTGTTTCTAGGGATATAGATCTCAGCCTCACCTGCATGTTGGAATTGCCTGGGGATCTTTAAGAAGAAACTTTGTGCTTGGTCCCGCCCAAGCGTTCTGATTTAACTGGACCCAAGCATTAGTATTTTCAAAGCTTCCCAGCTGATTCCCATGTGCGCCTGTGTTGAGAGCTACCATTCTGTCTGCTCGGGGTTTTGTTTCCTCCAAGATGTTCTAATAAATTTCAGGAGACTGGATCAGCCCAGATTCTGTCAACAGGTTTCCCAGTTGGCATTTCCTAATTTAATATTAGTCCACGTGTTCTCCCTTTGGAAACACATGGCACTTTCTGCTGATTCAGTAGGTCATGTTGACTCCTGGAGAAATAGCGGGGCTCTGAGCAGAGAGGGGGGCTCGCTCTAGAACTGCGCCCCCAGAGAGCTCATCTCACCCTCAAAACATAACTTACTGTCCTGTTTTTCATATGTCCATGACATGACCAACCCACAAGTTTTGTTCTAGAACCTTCTATTCAGTCATTTAATACGTTCTTCCTGTATACCCTTAATTTGTCATACAGCTGTTTGAAGCCTCTTTTTATGTATGAAGTTGAAGCATTTTGTTTGGTATGTTATCCATATATCACGCTTCCAGGCTCTTCAGTCATCTGTTCGACTTCTATATTCCTGTGCTTATCTCAATTTACCTGACATTTCTGTATATATTATGTTTCTGCCACTGTACTCCTTCATTCAGCAAATATTGAATGGCAAATATGGGCCAAGAACACTCTTGGATATTAGGGAAAAGAGTGTCCAAATCAGGCACAAATTCCTGCCTTGGTGGGACTTACATTCACATGGGCGGAGACAGAATGGAAATATATAATTAACTAAAATATGTAGTATGTTCAAAGGTGGAGAAAAATAAGGCAGGGTAGGAGGAAAGGGAGTGCTGTGTCTGGTGGTGGGGTTGTCAGTTCTGTCGGCCTTGCAGTATTGGCCAAGCACGGGCTGGCGAAGGCTTGGACCAGCATGGTGGCGAGACGGAAGTTGAAAGGGGTTGCAATCAGGATAAGTTTCAGCAGGTCCTGCAGAAGGCCGGGGATTGGGCCATGTGGATATTAGGAAGAGGAGAATTCCAGCCAGGGGTCCTGCCACACAAAGCCCTGGTGCAAGAGTGATCCCCCAATGTTCAAGAAACTGCAAGAAGAACCAGTGTGGCTGGAGCCGAGAGAGTGAAGGAGAGGGCTACTGACACCGGTACTGGGGACGGGGGAGTCAGATTACACAGGGCCTTGTGGGATGTTTATAAAGATTCTGGGTTTCTCTCTGGGTGAAATGGAGCGTTATCGCATGGTTTTGAGCAGAGGGGAAATCCTATCATTTAATAAGATCATCTGGCTGCTCAGTGGAGACTAAGCTATCTGGGTCAATGGTGGAAGCAGGAAGACCAGTCACGAGGCTATTACAACAACCTAGTTAATAGACAGTGATGGCATGGACCAGGGCAATAGTGTCATTGAACATCTATTGACTTTATGTGTGCCAGGCACTGTTCTGCACACTGGGAGATAGATAGGACCCAAGGAAACAGAGTCCCTGTCTCTTATGGAACGTGCCTTGTAATGTGGGAGACAGGCAGAAACACAAGCAAGCACATGTGTAGTACATCTGATAACAGTAATGTTTTGAGAAGAGTAACTTAGGATGGAAAGGGAATGCTGGGATGGTGGGCTACTGGTGGTGGCAAGTTAGTATTATAGGGTGACCAGAGAAGAAGGTATCTCTGATAATAAGACATTTGCTCAGAAACCTAAAATAGGGAGGGACTGATTCAGTCCCACCGCTGGTGGGAAAATGCCTCCTCTTGCTGCGGGAAGTCCTTAGGTAGTTTTGTTCTATGTGCTTCCTAAGTGACTTCATCCTGTCCCATGGCTTCACCCACTTCCTATACCCTGATGACTCCCACATTTTTATCTGCAGGCTAGGTCTGTTTTCTAACTCTAGCCTCATATGAACAGCTCTTTATGGAGCCCCTCCACTTGGAGGTCTGACAGACATCTCTAACCAAATGCCTCGTCTCCCCCTCCTCAAACCTGCTCTTTCTGTAACGTCCCTCTCACTTTAGTCCATAGCACTTCCATCCTTTCTGTTGTTCAAGTCAAAGATCATGGTTTCATCTCCCTCTCTCTCCAAGCCCACATTGATCCATCCAGTAGATCCTGAGTTACTTATATTGGGGAAAACTAAAAGAAGCCAAGCTGGCAGAGCTGGGATGGAGTAATGGAGGTCACACAGCAGGCAAAGCAGTAATAGAAGTACCTTCCTATTTGATATGACGAAACTTGAAGTGAAGGCAACACGAGCCCTGGTACCTAGGTTGATGTGAAATCACATCGTGAATCAGATTCTCCCAAAAGAGCTACAACTTCTGAGTGGTCCAATATGTCTGGGAATGTGTTAGCATCAGGACTTAGAGGGCAGAACTAAGGCTGGGGTCCCATGGATTGGACAGAGACTTTAGGTACACGTGGGAATTTTTAACATAGATTTCACCCAAAGCCTTTTTTATCCCCTGCCTCTGGAAGCATTGTGGGACCTGGGTGGGGTAGGCACAAAGGCCATCATCATTTTAAAAAGGCAATAAGCATTTGAACCATTTTTTGAAGAAAAACTAACCCCTTTTGTGGGCATATCTGCAATGAAGCAAAACATTGTATCGAAACATCGGGGAGGAGAGATTCTAATAATTTTCTAGGGGCAAGACATTATTAATTGTTCCATTGTCTTGGCCGAATTAATTTGAGCGACAACAATGAAAAGGAAGTAAGTAGTCACTGTCCTCCTATTTTAATTTGTTATACATTTCCCTGTATTGAAATTCTCAGTACAGAAGGTTCTTGCTGTTTTACTGCACTGAGTTCCTGGAAATCACACGCATATCCCCGTAAAGGAGATTGGAACAGTGTAAATTTGGGGATTGCATTCCCCACCCAAGGGTTTAGCATCAAACAAAAAATAGGTATAATAAAGAGTATAACATAAAGACCTTCTGTGGCTCTGGCAAAATTAAAATTCTGTTTTTCTAGCTATTTACAAAGAAGAGTAAGTCCCAGGCCAGTCATTCTTTAATAGAGAGAAACTGAGTCCTTTCTATCCTTAAAAAACAACCTTTCCTCAGACTGGACTCCTCTCAGTGCCAGATTTCAGGCTAGACGGTGCAAATCGCAAATATGCCCAATTCAGTCCTCAGTAGCGAACTCCCCAAGTAGGTGTTTTTGCTGATGGATGACAAGGCTGAATTTCCCACAAAGGGGGTTGTTAGAGACTAAAATAATTTCTCTCATAAAGTGGGATGAGCTGAGGCATTGGAATCTGAGAAGACTAAATGGGAAGTTTTGCTATGCCATTCACAGGCTTTGGAACCTTGGAGAAATTATCTAATCTCCCTTTGCACATTTCCTCTACTGTAGAGCCAACATAATACCTACTTCAAGGGTTTAATGTAGAAATAAAAAAAAACAAACCCACAACAGATACAGATAACATGTTTAGTGCCTGGCAGTTAATAGGCACAATGATGCTAAATGTTGATTGTCACATCTTTTCTTTCCCATTTAACAAAAATGATTGTTTCTTTTGTATTTATAAAGAATTATATTTTAGTATGATACCTCAAGTTAGAACTGAAGGCTGCAAGCACCAAGGAATTCTTATTCATTGCACACTTATCCAATTTGGTTGTTAATTTATTGATAGTAGCTGTCCTATGTTGACTGCTAATTTTCTACCCAGTACTGCATTTAGTTTTGCCACAATTATCTCTTACACACATCACAATTTTGTGAAGGAGGATACTGTCCTTCTTTCTATTTTGTTTTTTTTTTCTTTTTATCTCGTTCTCCTCCTTTTACTTCTTTTAATTGTTAGACTTATTGGGGTGATATTGATTAATAAGAATTACACAGGTTCCAGGTGTGCAATTCTACAGATCATCATCTTTGTGTTACATTATGGGGTTCCCCCCCATTTTAAAGATGAGGCAGCAGAAGGAGTTAGTAACCTGTTCATGGTCACATAGCTCCCAAGTGGCAGAGCTGGGATTCACATGGAGGCACGGTGACTTCAGTGCTGTGCCCCGAGCACTATACTACTTTAATACTCTAGTACTATAGTAGTAGGAATGTCTGTGCTTGCCTTAATTGCCAGGGACCCATCTCACCTTCAGAAAAGCAGAGATTGGGTTTGGAAAATGTAACTTATTTCTTATGTCTATGTTTTTCTTTTGCCTTTTCTTGTAATAAAACCAGGGCTCTGGAATGGGTGGGATTCTATACCATTTGGGGAAAAGTAAGTACATGGAAATAATACAAAAGCTCATCTTTTAAAAATCATTTAAGATCACATGTCACTGAAGAAAGTCTCATTTGATCACAGACCCTTTGGTTCCCCCTATTTAATTCTGTGAGTTAAATGTAAAAAAGGTACAGAGTATTTATTAGCACTGTTTAGTCCTTATTACTCTGCTTCTACTCCCCTGGATATTTTCTTTCTTTAATCCATTTATATGTGTTTTTTGGGTTTTTTTTTTTCTTTTTTTGCCTGTTGCCATGGTAAAGCCATGATGTGGGAGACTTTAGTGCTGAAGAAGATTTTCTTAATGTCAAATCCCACATTTTCACTTCCACATTTTTATCTTGATGTTACTAGGGCAACCCAAATAATTTCACTTTGAAGTTTGTACCTTTAAAGCTGTTATACCCTCATGCTGACTCATTCATGTTCTCATGATATTTTTTTCTAGTTTAATTCCTACAGCTCCTTTCTTTATACAGGTGTTTTCTGCTTTTCTGCAGTCAATAGCTGATGTACTATTGATGTAGTGGTTAAGTATTTGGGGGGATTGCAAATCCCACTGAGAATTATTTAAAGCACTATGGACCTTCTCACCAGAAAAAAAAAAACCCAGTTGAAGACATAATGGATGAATATACAGTGGGGAAGGCGTTGTCCTTTCAATAAATGGTGTTGGAGGAACTGGACAACCACATGCACGTGAGAGAAACTGGACCGCTGTCTCCCAGCACGCAAAAAAAATCAATTCAAATGTATTAAAAACTTGATTTTAGGACCTGAAGCCATAAAACTCCTAGAAGAAAACATAGGTGGTCAGATTCTTGACTTCAGGCTTGGCAATGAGTTTTTTTATTTGATACCAAAGCAAAGTCAACAAAAGCAAAAATAAACAAATGGGACTACATCAAACTAAAAAGCTTTTGTACAATAAAGGAAGCCATCAGTGAGATGAAAAGACAATTTACGGAATGAGAGAAAAGATTTGTAAATCATGTATCTGATAAGAGGATAATATCCCAAATATATAAAGAACTCATGTAACTCAGTAGAAAGCAAAAAGCAATTTGATTAAAAAAAATGGGCAGAGGATCTGAATAGATGTTTTTCCAAAGAAGACCTACAGATGGCCGACAAGTACGTGAAAAGGTGCTCAACATCACTGATCATCAGTGAAATGCAAATCAAAACCACAACGAGCTACCACCTCACCTGTTAGAATGGTTATTATTAAAAAAAACAACAACAACAAGAAATACCAAGTGTTGACAAGGATGTAGGAAAAAAAGAACCTCACACACTGCTGGTGGGAGTGCATATTGGTGCAGCCACTATGGAAAACAGTATGGAGGTGCCTCCAAAAATTAAAAATAAAACTACCATATGATCCAGAAATTCCACTTTTGGGGTATTTATCTAAAGAAAATTAAAACATTCAAAAAGATGCCTGCACCCCCATGCCCATTGCAGCATTATTTACGATAACCAAAAACATGGAAACAACTTAAGTGTTCACCAGTGGTTGAATAGGTAAAGCAAATGTGATAGATAGATAGATAGATAGAGATAGATAGAGATAGAGATAGAGATATATACACACACACATCTGTATATATGAATATTATTCAGCCATAAAAAAGATGGAAATACTTCTTTGTGCAGCCATAAGGATAGACCTTATGCAGCCTGAATGCATTATGCTAAATAAAATAAGTAACACAGAGAAAGACAAATACTATGTGATCTCACTTATATATGGAATCTGTGAAAAAAAATGAAATCATAAATCCAGAGAACAGATTAGTGGCTACCAGAGGGGGTGTGTGTGTGCATGTGTGTGTGATGGATAAGGTGGTCAAAGGGACCGACTTCTACTTACAAGGTACATAAGCCCCTGAGGTGTAATGTACACCACGGTGACTATACTCATGGTTAACAATATGGTAGTGTATATCTTAAAGTTGCTAACAGAGTAGATCTTAAAAGTTCTCATCACAAGAAAAACAATTGTAACTGTGGTGATGGATAATAACTAAACTTATTCTGGTGATTATTCCACAATATATACACATATCAAATGATTGTTATATATCTAGAACGATTACAGTGTTATATGTCAATTTAAAAAAGAAAGAATGGATGGATAGTATCTATAATAGTATCTCTTATCATCCATATCTATTTAATTCTTGCATTTTGAAGAGCAAGTTGTAAGAGTTGTATAGGTAGGGATTTATCAAAAAATTTCTCCCATTCTATTCTGTTTCTAAATTCAGACTGTGAAAGCTAAGATACCTGTGTATTTCCGTTTATTTCCATTTTCATATTTACTTCATCCCAGGACAACCTCATGCTTGGTTTTATATCTCTGTCCTCTGACAGGTGTCTTGGCAAACTACCTGCAGGGGTTACCTGGCTAGTTGGCTGCATCTTTCCCAGTGCTGGTCAGGCTCACACAAACACTGTGTTTGAATCTTACAGAGCGCTGAGGAGCAACGAGAAAGGATAACACATTTTGAGTCTCCTTGGTTACAGTTCTGTTGCTCACATAGTTGACTAGAGCTTTTTTATTTCTCTTTTATCCCCAGTGCTTGCCACATAGTAGTTGCATAATGAATATTAAAAGAGGAACAGAGAAAGGAGAGAGGGAAAGGAGGAAGAAAGAAGAAAATAGCAAAGAAAGCAAAGAAGAAAATTTAAGAACAAATCAAAGGAACCTATGCTCTGACCAAAGACTGAATTTCCTGTGTGTAACTCAGAAGTCAGTTCCTAAGGTTGATTCTAGAAGAATTCTGAGGTGACTACACTGCAGGCTGCCACATATTTGGACAGATGCAGGGGGAAAGAACAGCCTCATTGATGCTACTTGCGTTCAGGCTCAGGAAATTACTGAGCAGCCCCCTCATTGATCATGACTGGCTCCCTCAGATTCTAGAACAATGTTCATTACTTGTAATGAGAATTTTGTGAATTCAGTACCAAATATGGGCTACTCAGCCAGGACTTTGGGGCCTCTTTACACTGAATTAACAGAAGAGTTGAGGTATCAATGTGGAGGAAACTCCAGGAGATGCAGTGGAGTAGGTTCATGTATTTTAGAGGGCAGCTTTAGCAGCGGGGTACACGGTGAACCCGCCAAGGTCTGTGTGCTTCTGCAAAGAGGTTGCTTTGGGCAAATTTTCACCTTAGAAGAAGACTCGTGCATCTTGGTGACTTTTTGCCATTTCAGTCTAAGGATGCATAACTTGTTGCCCCCTTTGTCTCATGGAATCCGGACCAGGTTGGAGCTACTCCTTACCCCTCTGTCTCCAGAGATAGAACATAGGAGATCCAACCTCATTCCAAATAAGCAAAAAATTTATGAGTGATAGAGGGAAAAATGATACACCTTAAA
The DNA here is from genome assembly GCA_004026885.1 of Lyroderma lyra. Classification (NCBI taxonomy): domain Eukaryota; kingdom Metazoa; phylum Chordata; class Mammalia; order Chiroptera; family Megadermatidae; genus Lyroderma; species Lyroderma lyra. The sequence continues at coordinate 34,816 of PVJL010004697.1, read as the reverse complement.
AGGGGAACAAAAAAGCCACCCTGTAGACCTTTTCTTCTTTATCTAGATTATTCTTCCTACCTATACTTCATCCATCCATGTAGGCATCACTGCCTAAACCCTCATCACTCCCTAAACCAGCTACCTCACTATACTATCAGAGTATCCTTAACTTCCACTTTATCATGCCTATCACAATTGTGATTAAATGATGTGTGTAATTATTTACTATCTGTCTTTCTACCATAGTGTAAGGTTCATAGAGACATGTGCTATGTCTCTCTTACTCATTGGTATATCCACATTAATCAGCTCAATATCTTGCAGATAAAAGCTACTCTAGCACTTACAGAAAGAATGAATAAAGCCACTAAGCACTGTGGTAGGTGATTGACATGTAAAGATTTTCAAAGGTACTGCATTTATCCTTGAGAAACTTTGTGTTTCTGGTGTAGTGATCTCCAATGATAATTTATTCTTCTCTCTGCCTCCAGAAAGGACCAAGTGTAAATCACATCCTAAAGCATTCTCCACCTCATTTCCCCACATCTCAGTTCTTCCCCCCCAAATCCCAACACTGACCATGTTTGTATCTAAGGAGCAGGAGAGAACCAGTGTATCTTTTTGTGAGTTTCTACTCGTATGTCTTTGTTGAGTGGACATTTATTTTGTTTTTGTAGAAACAATTTTAATTTTTCTCTGTGCAGTCATTTTTTAGGTCCCTGAAACATTGATCTGTTAAGTTTTTAACATGGGTCATCTGAAAATAGGATCAAGAACACAAGATCAAGATTGCAGAACAAATAAAAACAAACAAATCTCCACAGTTGTTCCAATAAACCTTCTTTTCCCTTGACCCTCAGCCCCGCAAACATCGTCCACTCATTTCCAAATCCCACGTTACTTCAGCACTTGCAGAGATCTCTCAGTTTTGAAAAGATTGACTTTTAAAAGGTTTTTTTTCTTGTTTCTTCCTTACCTTTTCCCACTAAGGCTAAGATTTTAAATAAATTTCTATGATCTTTCTACAAATTTTTTTTTTTACTTTTGAGTACTTGTGATAATACTTGAAACTTTACAATTTAGCAGCTTTTGAACTACTTTTGCTCCTTTCAGGCATCCCCAATCTACCTTTTCATCCCATGAATGAAGTTACTGAACAAAACCACATCTTCAGATAACTAGGTGTCACCATGCCAGTTACTATGTGCCTGGGCTTCAACATCTTGTTTTCTTGGTCTTTTAGCCATTTTTAAAAATATATTTGGCAGGGCTCTCAATATCTTTGAGAGAGTTTTCCCAGGAAGACTTCATCTGGCACCAACCCATCTTTCTTACTAATAATAACTGCAAATAAACAATTTCAAAATATATACAGTTTGTCTGTAAGGATGGCACTGTGTTAAATCTTATTCCAAATTAGTTGATGGACTTCACATTTTTCCTCTATTTTCTTTTTTGCTTACAAAGTATTCAAATGAATAGTTTGAGTTCTCACACATACTCCTCTAGTAACTTGGTTTTTAATTAATTATTCATTTATTTGATGAATATATGTTGAGCACCTATTATGTGCCAAAGACTGTTATGTGCTGGGAAAACAGTGGGGGCCAACATCAATCCAAGAACCACACAAATGAATGGTGTCCATGACCGGGGCCGTTAAGGGAGGTCCACAGTGCTGTGGGAGCCTATGGACCTGACCTAGTCAGGAGGTCAAATGCTGAGCAAGTAGTGCTCGAGCCCGAGCTATGAAGGATGCACAGGAGTCTGCAGAGCAAAGGAGGATTAGAAGAAGATTCCAGAGACAGGATTAGCACCACAAATCTCTGCTGCGGTTGCTCATATCTCCTTTGCAGTGACTTTTCAATCGAGAGCCACAAAGATTGTTTGACCTTTGTGAACAGTTATCACCTACTTTCACTATTTCCTTTGGGGGCAAGGGGTAGTTTTGTTTTTCTTCTTTGTTTTTTTTAACTAAATACCATGTTTTCAGAAACAGGTGTATCTTAATGAATGATTCATATTTTCCAAGCATTTCTTTCATTTAGATTTTTGGCACAGTCCAGGTCTGAGAGGCAAGTAGACGTTGACCATATTTTCCTGGAGTCTTCATATAAAGAAATCTTTTATACCTTCCCTCAGCTTCTAGAATCTGAGACTGTAGGAGTATCGAATATCAAATATCATCACATTAGAATTTATTTTGCTTTGCTGTGAAAAATAAGAGTTAGAAGAGGGAACTCACATAATGTCTAACTTGGAAAAGGTGACCATTGAATCAATATGTTCTATTTAGAGCCAAACCCAACAAATATTTTTCATGTAGGCACAAAGCCTTGCATTAAATATTGATGGGCTGGGCGGATGAAAACCAAATATTCTAATTTTCAGGAGCATTCACGTCAGTTTTAATACTCTGACAGTAAGTCTGGGGGTTGCTGATTTCCTCCTGCAGAGCTGTCTTTTTCCTGGAGACTTGAAGGCTCACACTTCTTCGTTCCGTCATGGATTTTATTTTACAGAGGAAAGGCAACCCAAGAGCTGACTTCTTGAGAACCTTCTTGAAAAGCCCCAAAGAGAGCTATTCGCCAGTTAGTTTTCTTGCTTGAGAACCTTTCCATGATCGTAAAAGGGAAATTTTAAATGGAAGTGTCTTGTAAAAATGAGTTTAATAAAAAAGACAGTAAAAAGGATTATACTATAAATCCACTGTCTTTTAAACACCAATCTCACTTTAAACACCAATCTCCTGTTTCCTGAGCAGTGTTACTTTGTTTCCTAATTGTTGTATTTAGCACAGCTGAAAATCTAAAATTTTACCCCTTTCAAAATAAAAAGCTTAGTGGGAAAGTTTTGATAACAAGTTGCTTTAGCTTCCCTGTCATACTTTTGGTTGATTCTCTGTTTTTATAAGCACCGTCTATCTCCAGAGAGTGTCAAAAAAATGTATACACATTTTAAGAAACGAAAAAAACTGTATTAAAATCATAATACTCAATTCATCTCTCTTCACAAAAGAAGAATACGAGTCATGTTTGACTTCTGCAATGACAAGAGGTGCTCAAAGTGGTTGCCATCAGCACCCAGACACTTGTCATTACGGCGAACTACTGCTTGAGCAACATTGACCAAAGTGTCCCCTTGTATCACTGGGCATGTGTTTCAGTTTCTTCCCGAAGTGCCACCAGTGTACCACTTTTCTGTGGGGCACCGCATCCTTTAGGGTCCCCCATAGATAGAAGCCAAGGGGTGTTAAGTCAGGAGAACGTGGGGGAAACTCAACGCACCTCTTAGTCCTACCCATTGTCCTGGCAGATGGTCTTGTGCTCCTCAAAGGACAGCTGTGCTGCTGCCATTTTCTTTGTCCTCCCAGCCGAATGGTGATGCTACATTCATTCGATTGACGCTGTCTTTCGAGTGAACATCATACTACACATTGCTACCATAATTCAGTTCAACTTAGAAAAGTAATAGATAACATCTCTTGAAATTTGTATACATTTTTGGGACATCCCCGGTATGTTTGTGAAAAGGTATTTATTAAAAACCCTAACTTCTTGTTGGAGCAGAAAAGGCAACTTTTCCCCCATAGAATCATTAGGAATTGAATTCAACGAACTATCTAGTATTTTAGGCCCTGGAGCTAGCAATATGAAATAAAAGGAGACCCTTGCCTTTTGAGACTACTCTAAACTCCAGAAGATAAAAAATAATAGGCAGGAAACATTAGTTTGTGTTTTCTGGAGGGCAGGGATCATCCTGTCTCCTCCACCTTCATCTCCATGGGTCTCATCATCAGGAGGAAAGGAGCCCTCCATGTAGACTTTGCACATTTGTTTTGCCTAGATTTTTCTGATCCTCATTCTATGTTCTTGGCATGTCTGCCCCTTAGATCTGCTGGGCTTTCTTTGCTCGATGGGGAAAACTGGATCGGAGATAAAACCCAGTTGCTTTTTGTCCATTCGAGGAAGAGATAGATAGTCTTCAAAACAGTCATTACAGATTTCCTCAATTGAATCCTAGACTTAGTTTTTGGATGTTGAGACTGATAAGAACTGAAATCTTGTCTAAATCACATTTGAATGTTATCAAGAGTTTGAGGGGAAACATACAGTCTTTTCAAGTATTTAAGATCCTTTGTGGGGGTGGGGGATGAGAATACATCCTGCCCCCTGGAAGGCTGTACCTCGTTTGAAGGAGGTGGGGACAACATGGAATGAAGAGGTAACCAAGATGACCAGAGGGATGCAGAGAGCTGAGCCATACTTCTCAGACAGACTTGGGGTATATTCAGAATAACAGGGATGAGAGAGAGAATGAGTAACGTTTGGTGATAATCTTTTCTGGTCAGTTTTTAAAGGACTATTCAATCACAATTTAGCCTCATTTTAGAAAATATTTCTGAATTTAAGTTTACTTAAAAGGTACAGAATAAGCATTAGATAATCATTGGTGTCATACAGATGTAGCTGAAGCTGTTTAACAAAAATCCTCCCCAAATCAAAATCTCACCAAGATCTCACCGAGATTTATAAACGCAGTACTCTAAACCTTTATGTTATAAACAAGACTTTTATATTTGGATCTGTTTTCTGTCCCTTGTTTCTTAACAGGGTAATGTTCTGACAAGGAAGTCACAAAATTTAGCCATTGGGTACAAGCTGAGACTTAAAAAGTCGCTGATCGACAACATCATCTTTGCAACTAACTAGTGACAGAATATGATGCATTAAAATTTCAATGATCCTTAACTTTGCAGTTATAAATTACTCCTGAATCTTTTCTACTTTTCAAACATTTCTCTTTGGTAGTGTATTTTCTTTGAATAATCATTACTTACAATATGAAGCTATGCAATAATAGTCACTCTTGCTTATTGCAGCATCAAACTTTATAACAGAGGATGATAACGTAATAGAAGAGTTTGGCCTACAAAAATGCTTGATTGCATGTATATCTGTGTGTAAATGGGTATGTATTTTTAGGCCTAATTCAAATTAACAACTATTTATTGAGGGTCTATTCCAAGGCATGGTGCCATTGTCTAGAAGATGCACTGAAAAACAACTTCTTTAAATGTACCTGTAAACAAGAAACAATAATCACATGTAAAAAAAAAAGACCAGTTATATTTCATGCTTTTATAGGAATTTCTTTAATACACATTCTCCCATGAAAATACACATGGGAGATGGCAGGTACCTTGTCTGTTCGCTTCCATTCTCCCAAGATCTAGCACAGTACCTGATATATCTTAACACTCTCGTAATTATTTTTAGCGAGTGTGTGAGTAAATTAAAGTAATCTATGCTGTGAGAGAGAAAAATCAGCTAGTGGTCATAATATGTAACAAATTTTTAGTGGATTCAAAAGCTTATAATTATGAAACATAACTGTGGAAACTATCATGTAAAGCCTTTGAGATGTATGAAGTCTGGCAATTAAGTTTGCAAACTCATCCTAGAAAAAGTGCTACATATTTCATTGCTGACTATCACTATGGTCACCTTCAAAGTACTCCCCTTGGGAAGCTGTGCACCGTTACCAGTACCTAGTCCACCCTTCAAAGCAATTTTGGAACTCTTTTTCTGGAATGGCCATCAGAGCAGTTGTCATATGACCCTAGATGTCCTGAATGTTATCAAAATGTCTTTCTTTCAATATTTCCTTTATCTTCAGGTAAAGAAAAAAGTCACTGAGGGCCAGATCAGGTGAGTAGTGAGGGTGTCCCAATACAGTTATTTGTGTACTGGCTAAAAACGCCCTCATGGACAGTGCCACGTGAGCTGGTGCATTGTTGTGATACAAGAGCCATGAGTTGTTGGCGAAAAGGTCATGTAACTTTTTCACACAGCCTTTTCAGCACTTCCAACTAGTCAGCTTTATTGACTGTGTGTCCAGTTGGTACAAATTCATAATGAACAATCCCTCTGATACCAAAAATGGTTAGCAACATCGTTTTGACTCTTAATTTGAACTGATGAAACTTTTTTGAATATGGAGAATTGACTGACTTCCTTTGTGCTCTCAGATGCTTTGTTTCACGGTTGTATTAGTACACCCATGTTTCAGCATTACTAATTCCTTGGCCCCAAACATTATCTTGCCTCGCCAAAAGGTCTTGGCACTTCGACTCTCCTTTGCCTTTGTTCATCTGTGAGTTCCTTCAGGACTATTTTTGCACATACCTTTCTCATGCCGAGATTTTCAGTGAAGATTTTCCTAACTGTTTCTGTCAATGTTTACTTGGTCTGCTATGCTTCTCACAGTCAGCTGATGATTTTGACACACAATTCAACAAAGTTTTGCAATGTTTTCATCAGTTTTGCTCATTACTGGCTGCCCTGACCTCTCTTCATCAGTGCACTTTCTCTCACCTCAGAAAACCATTTAATCTATTTGTACACTGCCGTTTTCTTCATGACATTATACCCATAAACTTGTCCCTGATTTCACTTCTGTTCCTGCCAAGTTTAACAAGAAATTTCATGTTTGTTTATTGCTCTAATTCAAGCTTCGACATTCTTGCGATGGCACACAAAAATGAACACCACTCGGCAAGACACTGCCACATGTCAACACAAACACAGCTGTGAGACACAGATATATCAAGGTTATGAAACCTTACCGAGTTGTTTGTACGGTGCTGCCAACCTAAGTGCACAGTGGCGAGTTCATGTACTTCATTGTCAGACCTGATATGGGTGTCTAAAAGAATTCTTTATGTATGTGAAAAGTATAATGAGGAAAAGGTTTAATATCTTCCTTGATTAAGAGACAATGAGCATTGCTAGATAGGAGTAGTTTTTGCTCCCCTCCTCCACCCTTAGAAAAATGGGTGAGGCTCAATTTGAGTATTTTCCAAGTAATGTGATTGGATCGTTAATGTAACATATGACATCATGGAAATATCTAAGGAGATGTTAATACAGAAATAGCCATTGGGGTGCAAGTTCAACTTGCTTCTTTCTGTCCTTTCTGAGTCTAAAGTTCTCATTTATGAGGCTTTAAGAGCATCTATAGCTTAAGAATCACTTACATGTATGGATAATAGTGATTTTTTAATTTTCTACTGTCAAATAAAACCATGAAAACAAAACAGAGAAATTGAGCATAGGAGAGATTCTATTTAAACTCTTTGTTCCTTAGTATAGTTTAGATTCTTTACATTTGACTCAGCACGATGTAGTATTAACTAAGAGCAACAGAGTGAGGACTAAGATTTGGTTAGAAGTCATGGCTCACCATTCTCTGTGTTCCTTGGGCCAAGTCGTCTAATCTCTCCTGGCTCAAGTTTTTCACTCTTCAATGAGAGTTATGGACTGGATGGCCTTTCAGGTTCTAAAATTTTATAACCATTTATACTTTTAAAGGAATGTATTTGCATAGAACCATACAATTACGGTCTTCAGTGGATTTTTCTAGAAATACATTTGACATGTGTACCACAGCTGCAGTGTAAAACACAATCTAGAGTCATGCTCTTCCAAGAGAGAAAGGTATCATTTTTATGTAATTGGAAATTTGGCTTTTTCTCCTGTGTTTTATTTCTATCTTTACACTGCTAGAGGAAAAATAGTTTGTTTTGTAATAGATGTTTTGAGCATATCCTGATGACTTTATTTACTTTGATTTATGGAGCCTTTGGGTACAATTGAGAAGAACCCATAAATAAATCATGGCTTTTTGCTCTCTCCATACTGGTCTCCAATGTGCTAACGTCTTGGCCCTGCTCTGGGGGCTCCTCCTCCCATGCCATTACTCTTGGCACACACTTGGCCTTTATAAGGATTATTTCTAAAACTAAAGGCCATGGCACCCTTCTTTCTTCATTTTAATGACTATATCTTCCCTAATTTATTCTGCAAATATTGAGTGTTCGCTATATGCCAAGCATTATTTTTAAGGTAGTTGGAATATATCACTGCAAAATAGAACTGACAAAGAAGTCCCTGCCTTCATGAATTCTTATAATAAGACAGACAATTACAATCCATTCAGGAATGTAATAAGTATTTGTTGACATTGGATTTTGGGTGTGAGAGACAATGCAGAGTCAGGGATGACTCCAATGTTTTTTACCTAAGCAACTGGAAAGATGGAGTTGCCATCAGATGAGATAGGGAAAATGCAAGAGAAGGGAAGGGCTTTGCTGGGGCTGTGGGAGGTGGGAAGAAGGGAATGGAACTGGACTGGGTTTGGGACATTCTGAGTTTAGTGTTTCTAATGGACATCCAGATGGAGATGTCAAATAGACAACTGCATCCGTGAGTCTGAACGCTGATATGAATGTGTGTTTAGTATAGATTCTGTTTTAAAGCATTGTGACTAGATGTGGTCACCAGGGGAGTGAATGAGCTAGGGAAAAGAAAGGCAGAAACACTAAGCACTGAGTAATCCAAACCTCTCCCTGAGACATCAGGGAGAAGAGGAGGAAACAGCAAAGGAGTTAAAGAAGGAACAGCCTGGGAAGTAGGAGGAAAACCTAAGGCTGTGGCACCCTGAAAGTCAAATAAAGAATGGTTATATTATGAGAATTGACTGTTAGATTTAGCAGCATAGGTGAATAATATATGTGGGTTTCTTTTCTGTAGAATTCATATTTCACGTGCTCAGGAACTACTTAATTTTTGTTCATCTTTGTAAGGGGCTACTCATCATGTTACAGATAATGATGTTATCACTTGGAATTGACCCTTGGTCCCTTGAATGGTGTATAATAGTACTGTCTAAAGGTGATGCCATTTTCCAACTGCCAGAAAAAAACTGTGGAACAAAGTAAATGTTAGCTGTCCCCACGGGGTCGCCATAGAAGAACAGTGTTAGCAGTCAGGCTTGAGTCAAAGTATTAAGTTTGATATTTGTAGCGTCATAGCTTAATAGAGTAGATTTGTCCTATGTAATTAATTCTGGAAAATAAGATATTAAAATTTTCCTGAGAAGAAATGAAGACAGATTGTTTTAGGAAGAGGTAAGTAAATGAAAGAAAGAAGAAACTTTGAGTTTGCAACTAACTTTACCAAAAGATTAAATGAGATGGTATTTTTGAGAGGTAAAGTTTGTGGCTAATGGAGCCTTTTAAATGACTTCGTATAAAAAGTATTTTTAAGAAAGGAAATGCACACGGATTTTCAGAATCTCTTGATAGAATTTGAAATGCCATATTTCCAATGACACTATTTAATTAGGCAACCTAAAATCTTACATAACAAGTTGGAAATTAGAGATGGAAGAAGTAAAAGATAATTATTTCCATTTCTAAAACAAAAAACTTTAAATAAGAGCAAAATTTGCTGATTGATCTTCAATGTAAGAACTATTTAAACCTAGTAGTTTATTCAGAAATAGCTCCTTCAGCTTAAAACAATAACTCTTGAAATGGTCACAGATCACTTGGAAGCTATCATGGTAATGAAAGAGAAATAAAGTATAGTTATCACTGTAATGCATGACTTTCAGAGGTGCTGATATTTGTAAAAGAATACTAAAATTGTTTTCAATTAAGAAAGCAAAGGGTCCATCTAGTACCCTCTTTTCAGATTTGGAGTTTTGTAGACAACTCCTCCTTTACCTGCCCCCACACTTTTTTTTGCATCAAAAATAATTCTAACAATTAATACCATGTTTGATCCTGGCTTTGAGCTTGTGTGTATATTACATGCATTTATAAGTAGCATATGTGCATGCACATATGATCATGTATTAATACATGCACATGTGCAGATGTATACACACTTACCTAAAGGAGGTTAAGTGCATTGAGAGTTGAGTTAGAACACTAAAAGGCTATGTCGTCTTCACCAGCTGTTTCTCTTAGCAAGCCTTATAATCCATCTTAACTAGTCTGTGCCAGTACTACGAAGCAGTAGATCATACTTAAATTTCTTAGATTCTTAGTTTGTCCTTATTTTCCACATTAAGAGAATGATGGCTGTAAAGGCACCTTAGCCAAAGCCTTGGGGCACCTCACCTGTACTGAGTGCCCAGACCTTTGCTTTCTCAAGGACAGCCATAGATAAAGAAAGGAACATTGAACCGCTACCTGAGTGGTTCTCAATGTGTGGTTCATGGAACCCTGGTAGCCTAAACCTTTTTTAGGGAGTCCACAAGGTCAACACTATTTTTTAATGCTGAGACATTTTCTGCCTTTTTCACGGATGGAGCAAAAGCAGTAGTGGGTAAGGCACCTTAGCATGAATCAAAATAGAGGCACCAGACTATCCTGTAGAGATTGTATTCTTCACTAGTGCACACTTTAAAATTGCCAGTCTCATTTAATGTTTTCATTGAAGCAATAAAGTTATTATTTTAATAACTCTCAACCCTTAGCTGCATGTTGCATTAATGCATTGTATAATGAGGGGAAAGAACACATGAAGTACTTCTACTGCCTCTCACAGCACAATGGATATCTCAAGTGAAAGTCCTTATTTGAGCTGAAAGTTGAATTAATTCCTTTATCATATTATACCATTTTTACTTGAATAAAACAACGGCTTGTTCAGACTTGAGTATGTGGAAGATATTTTTTCAAAAGGAATGAAGTGAGCATGACACTTTTAGGAAAACAACTGATCACATGAGCTGCCAGGAATGAAATTCTGACTTTCAAGTGATGATTAGAATTCTGGAACATGTACGTTCACCACCATGAGTCGGACAGGTTGCCATTACTTAAAAACTTTTCTGACGAAAGCAGTGGCAACATTAATGAATGTGATTTTTTTTAATGCAATTTGTCAGCATTTGAACAAGCTGCATAACTCACTGATTCAGTATTTTCCGGATGACCAACACATGATATTATTACAAAACCATGCATGGGTAAAAGGTCCATTCAAAGTACAAGATAGATGAATGAGTTTTAATAGGGAGTTTGAAAAGTTCGTTGATAGAGTTTTCAGATTCCATGTTGCAGATAACCAAGTCGGTTTGATGTAATATCAAAAATTAATATCCACAATTATATGAAAAGGCTGTGGAGATCCTCCTCCCTTTTGCAATCACGTATCTGTTAGATTCATAAACTTCAGTCAAAACAGCATATTGTAACAGATTGAATGCAGAAGCAGATAAAGGATCCAGCTATCTTCTATTATGATAAATGTTAAAGACATTTGCAAAAATGTTAAACAATACCATTATTTTCATTAATTATTTTTGTTTTGGCGAATATTATTATTTTTCATAATGTAATTTATGCTAGCATGTAATAGATTTATTTTTAAACAATATATATTCTTAAAATATAATTGCATAATAACATCACACTAATAAATTCAATAAAAAACCTTGTCTTCAATTTCTAATGTGGTAACTATTGGTAAGGGTAGCCCACATGGACACTGCTCTCTGAGGTCCTCCTCACTATATTTTAGAGTATGAAGGAGTCCTGAGATTAGAAAGTTGGAGAACCTCTGCTCTACTGTAGTGCAGTTTATTCCTGTAATTGTTCCCCAGCTCAGAGCACAAGCCTCGGTCCCTCCACGGTGCCCAGGAACTTACCATGAAGCACACAACAACACAGTCTGTCCAAGAATGTAGACTAGAACACAGGTACTGAACTTGTTAAGGCTGAGTAGGGTCACCCCCCAATCTGACTTAGACAAGCATCACCCCATGAGCAAGCATCTGGATTCACTCATTCTTTTATCCAAAGGGCAGTTATTCAGGGCCAAGCCTCGTGGTGAGTGAAAGGGATGCAAAATAGAATAAGACAACAGCTTCTGAAACGCGAACTTGGAGATTAGGATGAGTTAGTGCCTGGCTGTGACTGCCACTGGAACAACTGTGACTAGAAAACGTTTGGGCCAGTGAGATTGCAAATGGTTCGTTGAGAAGAAAAGAGGTCATGAAGTGTCAAAAAGGCAAAGTTTGAACTCCTATGAAATTTTAATGACACCAGGAATACGCAAAGTTATTTATTTAGCTCATGTGGCTTGCCTGTAACGTGTTTTCATAACACGCATGTGCATAACATACAAGTTCTACCTTTGAGAGGTGGTAGGAACAGAATGGAGGTAAGAAAGTCATGTTTGGGTAAAATAAGGACATCATACGAATTGCTGCACAGATGTCAAGTAGGTAGGTCACAGGTGGGAGCAGCGCCAAGCAGTTTAATTTTCAACATTGTGTTAAGGAACAAACCCAAAAGGAAGACAATTACTGCGTAAGAAACATTCAGATAAAGCATCAAGGCAAAGTAATAGTTCCCAAAGGTAACCAGCTGTGAATTCAGAGAAGTGTCTTTGCTTCTCTGTGGGCTGTTCATTGTACAACCTTTAATTCAGTGTTAGGGAAGGATGGTCTAGGAAACAAGGCTTGGGAAAATGAGCAGCAGGTGTAGCCTTTCCCTGCCCTTTAATTAGACTCTTTAATAAGGAGGACAAATCCAGAAGTAGATTATTGGATCCAAAAATGGCCAAAGGGAGAGAAATACCCGTTTTAACCCTCATCGGCCATCCCCATGCATTGCCATAAGATCAGCAAAGAGTATTCCATCTCACAGTAGCAGGATGATTGACTTAAGTCCTGGGTCACACTAAAGGCAGCAGGACTGAGCAATAAGAAAGGAGAATGCAGAGTGAGAAAAGGAAGCATCTCTTTGCCCTTTTCCCAGAGCCTCAGGTGCGCACTATCCATTTAGCTTCCATCGCTTAGATAGAGGTGGGTGTTTCAGGGCCAAGTGATTTCTCAGAGGGGAAGATTGGGATAAGTTTGAGGTTCACAGTGAAATATGAAGAGTAAAGGAAATAGAGGAAAAAAATGAAGTCAAAAGTACAGGGACTGAAAAGAGAGGGGGGCAAGAAAAATGAAGCCCTTCCTAACCCCCCACCACCATCACCACCCATGTGATCTTCCCTCTTACAGGACAAGGACCATGTGCCTTCCCCTGGGAGCAAGCACAGTGCTTTACAACTAGGGCTCAGTACACAAACCAGTGCTGAGATTACACTTCAAAAATAGTTTAACATTAAAGCAACAACCCAGGATGGTAAGATTAGTAGCAAAAACCTCTCGAAGGGTGGGCTCTGCTCTTTCTGGCATCCTCATGTTCTGTGTAGGGGAAGGGAGGGTCCAGGAAGTAATGGACTCAGACAGCTCTGGCCATTGTCTCTGGACCACGGGGAGCCAAAGCCAACCTGCTTTTTGGACAGTAGTTAGTAAAGGCTCTTCTGTTTTTTATGTAGGGCTCTGATTTCAGCTGCTCAGTTCATGGCTTAGGAAAACACAGAGGTGCCTTGACAGCTCCTGGTTTAACTCAGACCACTGTTTCTGGTGGTTTGAAGCATTTCGAATGATGGTAACAATGGAGTATGCCGTGCAGGAAGATCACTTAATTCACGAATGATCTCTCCTTTCACAGAAACATGATTCCGGTGACAGAATTCCGACAGTTCTCGGAGCAGCAGCCTGCCTTCCGGGTGCTGAAGCCGTGGTGGGACGTGTTTACCGACTACCTTTCGGTGGCCATGCTGATGATCGGTGTGTTCGGATGTACTTTACAGGTAGGTGCCTAGACTCCTGTCAGAATGGGAGCCGGGGCGGGACAGCCATTGACCTCTTCCAGGAGTCCGCTGTGTGCTTGTTAACCAAGGGAATACTAGTTGCTCTTCTCTGCTTGTGCGTGGTGTGTACGATCGTGGCAGGGAGCCTGAAACACTGGTTTACGGGACTCTCCCAATAAGGTAAATACGGTACTCATCAGGCTTCACGGAGCGGAAACGGCAGGTCCCTGGACTCAGGTAATATTCGCTGTCGCAAACATCAAAGGGAGCCTCTTACCTTTCAAGGTGGGCTTTATAGTGAAATACAGCATGTGTATACACCATGCCACTTATATTGCCAAGACGGGACTTTCTTTCCTCTAACTCGTATACTAACCCGGTAAGATTTTCTGGAAGCACATTTGGATATCATCATTTTACCCAATGTTTACTTCTGCATTAAAATGTTACCCAATCAAAATTTTTCTATATAGATGCTATATAGTCATCTAGTGAATCCAGGGATTTTATTTATTTATTTATTTAGCACATACCTACTATGCACCAGGTACCATACTTTGAGAATATATATACTAGGCTGTCCGGAAAATATCCAGCCATGTAGTATGAAAAATAGAGGCATTTATGGCTGGATTTTTTCCGGGCAGCTCTCATATATGCAGTTCATTTCTAGGGGAAAACCTAACCAAACCAGCAATCAGAAATGGTTGTGTTATCCTGTGATAAAGGCATCCATAAAGCACTAAGGGAGTGCAGAGGAGGGATGCTTGCTTGGGAATAAGAGAAAAGCGGGTAATGGTTAAAATTTGGGGACCAGCTGAAGTTAGCCAGAGAGGGAGATGAGGGCGGAGGAAGGTGCCAGGGCGAGAGCAGAAGGTTCCAAGTCACGGATGGGCGGAAGAACGTGGCATCTTTGGGAAACCGTCAGTAGGACTGGTTCTCACTGTGTCGTCATTGTGAGGCCGGAGGCCATGCCTGTGAAGGGAATCACCCAGGGAGCATGTGGCGAGTGAGATGATGTCGGTAATAGCGTCAAAGAGGGAATGGAGGCAAGCGGGGCACCTCTGAAGAAGACTGGGAAGGCACCCTGGAAGAACCGGTGGAAACCAGGGGAAAGGAGGGGCTCAGAGAGCAGAGGTGGGCGAGGGTGAGAGGCAGGCAGCCCAGCCAACGCGTGCACTGCGAAGAGTGGCAACCAGGTCAGTAGAAATTGTGGTTTCAGTGGATGGAAAAGTAACTGGAAGTTAAAGTAAAGGGGGGCAGGGGCATAGATGTAACTTTCAAGTAAATCAGCTGAGCAGAAGAGGAGCTTGGAAGAGAGAGAAATAGCTAGAAGGGTGCAGAGTAGAAATAAAGGCCTTTGTAAGGTTGATTTTAATACTGGTAATACGGAGTGCTTCCTCTGTCTCGGGCACTCTTCTGAACACATCACACGTTTTAACTCATTTCATCCTCGTGGCCAACCCAAGATGGACGGACTGTTATCCCTATTTACCGATGAGATGACTAAGGCACAGAGAGGTCCAGAAACCTCCCAAGATGTGTGGCAAAGCTCTTATTTGAATCCAGACAGTTTGGCCCCAAATTCCCAGTTCTTAATCCCTAAGATCATGCTGCCTTTTATTTATCAGCTGAAAAAAATGTTGCCCTTCCCCTGCCCCCACCTCCAAAGAGGATGCCAATGAAAAGCTAGAGTTTGAAAGAAAGGAAGGATATAAATTCATTCATAAATAAAACAAGTACTGGTTGAAAAACCTACTGTGTGCCAGGCACTGGTCCAGTTACAAGAATTACCAATGCAAGAGGAAAAAAAAAGACAAATGTCCCAACCTAAAGGAGCTTCAATTCTATGGGAAAAACAAGCAAAATAAGGAAATTATAGATGTTAGAAGGTAACAAGAGCAATAAAAAGGAAGATAAAACATATGAGCATTATAGGAGGTCCCAGCAGCTGAGACTGGGAGGTGTAATTCTCAAATGGGAGGGCCTGGGAAGGCTCATTGGGAGGTAACTTTGGCCAAGGAATTGGAGGAGGTGTGGGAGCAAGCCCTGCAGATGTCCTGGGAGGAGAGTTCCAGACATAGGAGCAGCAAGAATAAGGGACACATAGACGGGGGTTCACAGGACCACCCTTCTGTAGGAGATTGTGACATGTGACTTTCTGAACTTTCTAGCTCTGTTTTCCTGGAGACCTGATAAAGGTAGAATGATACAGTGTCACTAGGCAACATGGCTTATGGTATAAATCACTGCTGTCTGGTCAACTGCATTTGCACTGAGGAATGATAAATACCTGGTTGGAAGCCATACTCCTGTGGTCGTGGTGATACTTGTAACTGGGAATGTCCTTTGACACGGGGAAGATGTTATCTGTTAAGTTGCAAAAGATATTGGTTCCTTTGGGGCATAGGGCTGAGATCTCAAGGTTCTGAAAAGAGTGAGATGCACAAAAGTAATACTGCATCAGAATCTAAAAGCTACCTACCAGGCACAGGATTCATCTGGGTGGACCATTTGATTCAGCAAACATCTCTGAGCACCAGTGATCTATCAGGCATTGTGTGGGGTGCTAGTCACTGAAAGAGAAATACAGCATTGCCTCTACCATCAGATTATGCACAGTCTAAAGACCATAGAAATACACAAGTTATGCCATTCAACGTGTAAACGCCTCAATGCTGGTAGGCTTCAAGAGCATTAAATATGATGCTAACACCTCAGCTACTGGGAGTTAGGGACTTGAGGACATAAAAATCGAGCTAAGTCTCAAAGAGTGAGCGTATACAAAATCAAAATATGTATTTTAAAAAAGGAATGGAAGAAACAAATCAGTGTAAGTAGATGTAGGATATAGTATAATCATGTCCCAAAGTCCTCACTGATTGACAGAGATGGCATTTTAGGGGACATCCTGCAACAGATGGGACATTCTCGCACAGGACAAGCGTTGCCTTATCCAGGAAGCTAATAGCATCTCCACTGAGTGACACGGGTAAGGGAACCTGTGCTAGAACACACTTGTGCAGGTAGGTTAGTCCCATTTTTTCAGGTGAGAATTCTGAAGAATGTTCAGTAACTTGTCCCAAAGCCAACAGGGGTGCAACAAGGGTTCAAGTCTCAGGTCAGTTCTCTAGCATGTGTCTTTCACCCCCTGCACACTGCTATGAAATGTTATGGAAGCATTACAGTTGCACAGCTTGTATGGCCCAATGTTGGCTTGTAAAACAGGATTTTAAGTATAAAAACAAATGCAAAATGACTAAAAGAGAAAATAGCAAGTTAAAAGAGTGAATTTTCTCACAGTTTACATTTTTTTTTAAGATTATTCACTACATACCTGCTTAAGAAAAAAAAAAGAATAACTTTCAACTGAGTAAATATTAATGAAACAGGAAATAAATTTTGTTATTTTTATTGTTAAATGTATTGGGGTGACATTGGATAGTAAAAATTACATAGGTTCCCGGTGTACAGTTCTGCGTTCATCTGTGTGTTGCGTTCTGTGTTCATCACCCAGAGTCAGTTCTCTTTCTGTCACCATGTATTTGAGACCCTGTCCCTTCTCTCCCATCCTCCTCCCCCCTTACTCAGATAACCACTGGCCAGTAAACTACTGATTGTGTCCATGAGTTTTTGTCTCTTTGTTGCTTTCAGCTTTGTGTTTCACAAATGAGTGAAATCATATGGTTCTTGGTTTTCTGTCTGGCTTATTTTGCTTTGCATGATGGTCTCAAGGTCCATCCCTGTTGTCGTAAATGGCCCTATTTTGTCTTTTCTTGTAGTTGAGTAATATTCCATTGTGTATACATACCATAGCTTCTTTAGCCAGTCATCTGTCAAAGGCTGTTTCTATGTTTCAGCCACCATGAACAGCGCTGCAATGAACATTGGGGTGCATATATCTTTGCGGACTAAGGTTTTCAATTTTGAGGGGTGGATCCCCAGAAGTGGGATTGCTGGGTCATATGGTAACTCTAGTCTTAATTTTCTGAGGAACCTCCATATTGTCCTCCATAACGGTTGTACCAGTTTGCACTCCCACCAGCAGTGTACCAGAGTCCCTTTTTCTCCACATCCTCTCCAGCACTTGTTATTCCTTGTCTTGTTGATAATAGCCATTCTCACAGGTGTGAGGTGGTATCTCATTGTGGTTTTGATTTGCATTTCCCTGATAGCTAATGAGGATGAGCATTTTTTCATATGTCTGTTGGCCATTTGTATTTCTTCATGGGAGAAGTGTCTGTTCAGGTCCTCTGCCCATTTTTTTTAATTGGATTGTTTGTTTTTTCATTGTTGAATTTTACAAGTTCTTTATATATTTTAGATATTAGCCCCTAATCAGAGGCATTGTTTGCAAATATTTTCTTCCATTCAGTTAACTGTCTCTTTGCTTTGTTGATGGTTTCTTTTGCTGTGCAGAAGCTTTTTAATGTGATGTAGTCCCTTTCATTTATTTTTGCTTTTACTTCCCTTGCTTTTGAGGTCAGGTTCATAAAGTCCTCCTTGAGCCCAAGGTCCATAAGTTTACTACCAACATTTTCTTCCACACAGTTTATTGTTTCAGGTCTTACGTGGAGGTCATTAATCCATTTTGAGTACATTTTAGTATGAACGGTGACAGTTCACAGTTCAGATTCATTCTTTTGCATGTGGTTTTCCAATTTTCCCAGCACCACTTACTGAAGAGGCTTTGCCCCTCATTGTATATTTTTCACTCCTTTGAGGAAATAAAATTTGATGTAAATTACCAGAGAAAGTAAAACCACCCAGTATCCATATAACAAATGAAAGTGATGTTCCTGAGGGAGGGGATTTAAGTTCTTATTTTAGCTCTGCTACGATAATCCTCTGAAATTGGCTGAATTGACTGATAACTTCTAAACAAAGGTTCTCTGTGAAGCTCAAATTCCTTTTCCATTTCCAAGGTGATATTACAATGGTTAATGTATGTTTTCATGCCTTGGTTTTCCCTTTGTTAAATGAAAATGCATTTTTTCTTATTCATAAAAAGAGTTAACTCTTAGGATTAAATGAGTGGGTTAGGGAGGGGAGAAAGGGGAGGGGGTGGGAGAGGAGTGGGGGAAGCTAAATATAAGGTGATGGAAAGAGAAGTCACATTAGGTGGTGAACTTATTATACATCAAGTTGACAATGCACTGTAGAATTGTGTGCCTGACACCTATGTAATCCTTGCTAACAGATGTCACCCCAATAAGTCTAACAATAAAAATGAATTTAAAAAAATACATACTTCACTGAAAATGTTTTGCATTCTCATTAAGTAATTATTTTCTTATTAAAAAGTTTTTACTCAAAAAAAAATTAGGACAAAACAAAATCTAAGGCAAGGTGAGAAGAGCACTCATTGGTGATAAAATGATAATCCTGTAGCTTTTTAAGTGTGTGGTAAATGGCTTATTATAATGGCAAATAATAGTTGCTTATGTTTACTACTAAAATATTGTGTTCATATAGGTTTCACACTATACAGCTTTGAAAATACTGGGGGAAAGAGAAAGTTATTATTTATCCATTGGGTGTTGATTCTTTCTTGTAGAAGAATAGAATCAATGCTCTTGCCTCACTTATCTGAAAAATATTCTTTATTTCTGAGCTAGTAGCTATTTTCAAGGCTGCTATGGAATAGGCATGTATAAAGAGCATTCCTTAGATTACATCAGCCCACATAAGAAACAAATATAAACTCATGTAACCCAGGAGCGTGTATGTCGTATCCTATTCCTGTATAGTCATACACCCTCAGGGACCAGTAGTGTAAACACTATTCAAAAACTCAAAACACTCAGTAAAATAGACAAATCCTGAAAGGTCAACACATTGCTTCCTGGAAAAATAAGATTGCTTTAGATCTCTGTTCAATGCCTCCAGGTTATCTTACTATTACCAAAATGCAAAACAGCCCACAGGCAGGCCCATACCAAATACAGAGTTAGCAGTTAGAAACCAGAAACAGGAACAGGAAGATACAAGCCCCGTGGGACCCCTAAGGGACTGCTCTGTAACTGTGACACAGGAAAGACATTTCCTGCTTTCTGAATGGGGATGTGGGGTGGGAGGGGAGCCAAGAGAGTGATGTCAATGGCTTGAAACCACCTACAGAACGCCCTTGCGGACTTAAGGACTTAACCTAATCCCCAGGAGCAAACTGGCCCCAGGTCCTTGTTGGTTGGCATCGATCTCCACTTCGATTTTTGGTATACGCTGAAGTTAACTTCTGCCTCGTTAACTTCTGCTTCTCTGATTTAGAATCATCAGTGTCAACTGCATGACAAATGGCCTTCAGGTGGTAAATATTTAGACTCCAGAGTGATTTCAGAGTTCATTTTGATAATGTGCCCTGAATTCTTGCTTCGTCTCCTCTTTCCATTCCCTGTCCCGTACTATCTTGATTTCTGGTAGATCTTTTCCTTTTGCCAAATCTGGATTTATAGATGGGTGCTCAGGATTTCTTACTTAGTTTAGCCTATTGTTTAAGGTGAAACTCAGAAATAGCAAATAGCACTAATGGGTAGGCTTAAAAATGAAGACCTCATGTATGTTATATAAAGTTTCTATGTACCTACATGCCACCATTGTACTTGGGTCTTTGGTAGGCTGACCAGACGCACCATTTTAAATGGGACAGAAAACAACGGTACTGTCCCATTACAAACAGTACCTATGATCAGCCTAGTCTCACTGGGCTAAGTTCAAGGTGCCAGTAGGCTGACTGTAGGTACCATTTGAAATGGGACAGTACCATTGTTTTCGGTCTCATTTAAAATGCTACGTCCGGTCAGCCTAGTCTTTGGGGAATATAAAACAAAAGTCAATTGATGGTGCAAATAATTTTAAGAACAGCCTTCCACGTCTCTGGAGGGACAGTGGTGGATGCTGGAAGAGAAAAACACTTTCCAAATCCTTGTTGCATCTAGTAACAAAAATATGCCTTACTAGGACTTCCTTGTTATGGTGGTTTATTCAAACTGCTGATATGTTTTATCTTCCCTAAAATTTACTTCTTGTCATCTGTCACCTTGACAGCTTAATGTGCAGTGAATCCCTGGCCACAAGAGTAATGTATGAGTGCCTTTCACCTCACCCTCTTGGGTTTAGCACAGGGCATGAATCTAAATGCTTTTCTTAGATCATCTGAGGCCACCCAGTGCCAGTCCGTGGATGAGGAGCATTTGCTTGTATCTCACCATTATGGACTGTTACGCCTACGCTGCCTATTGGTTGCTTAATAATACATCTTCTCCCTTAAATAACAAAGCACAAACAGAGTACTAGGTTTTATTTTGTTTTGTTTCTTCTCTAAGAAGTAAAACAAGATACACCATATGTATTTAGTCCCTGTTGTTGATCCTGAGTCATAAATCACCCAAACTGTGTTTAGAGGTCTCTGTTAAGTAGGTTTGCTGTGATACAGAGGAGATGTTCTCGTGTTTCTAACCAAGGCCTTGGATTTGGAGGTCTTCCCCATCTACTAATCCTGTAAGGCAAACACTTATTCTTCTCTTCTGCCCTCACTTGGGTCTTCTCTAAGTCCTCTTTTTTCCATTTCACTGAGAACACTGACAATATGCGGATCCTCCCAGCCACTCAGGGGCCCTGCAGTGAGGATTAGGCTGACATCTGGACGCTGTTTTAATTGCGAGGATCGGAAGTTTCTAGGTTATATCTGGAGTCTTCTCTCAAAGCGTGCTACTCCTTCTTCCCCTAGGCTACTGTGTTCCTTTATAAACTCCTGCATTTTTGTTAATGTATATTTTATAATTCCTATTGTTTTAGAATACCTAACCTCGTATAGAAAAAAAATCCAGTATTGTTTTTACCCACTTTTTAAAATATAAAATCAAACACTCCCAACTAGAAAGATAACATACCAACTAAATAATATAACAAAAAATAAGATACCATTTAAAATAGCAGCAAAAACTACAAAGTATCTAGAAATATACACGAACTTCATGGAAAACTTTTCAGTGTCTAGTCAATGACACATAAGACAATTGGAATAAATAGGAAGATATTGTATGTCCTTGGATGTCACAGACTTGATATTACAAACATATCCAGTCCCCACAAATTATTCTATAAATGAAAAGCAATGTTTATTAAATTCTAGTTTCTTTTTTAGAAACTTGATAAACTTATACTGAGAATCTATGAAGAGCGCTAACTCATGGTGGTGGAAAGAAAGAGAATGGTGGAATGGAATACAGGGAAGGGAAGAGAAGGGAAGGGAAGGGAAGGGAAGGGAAGGGAAGGGAAGGGAAGGGAAGGGAAGGGAAGGGAAGGGAAGGGAAGGGAAGAGAAGGGAAGGGAAGGGAAGGGAAGGGAAGGGAAAGGAAGGGAAGGGAAGGAAGAGGGAGGGAGGGAGGAAGGGAGGGAGGAGCTTTGCTGTAACTGATACTGTACTATCTATTGGACCATGTGGATAATTCAGCCCTCTGCCCTTGAGGTCCCCCTCTCCCCACCACACACACAGACACACACACACACACACACACACACACACACACACACACACACACAAATTACCCCGACTATATAAACGAATTCCTTCCCATTTCCTTTATAGCATGGGTCAGATGTTCCATCTAAATCTCATCCTTTCCTTCTATTATAAACTTCTGAATTTCTTTGCAAATATTTCTATTGTATTCCATAAGCAGGAAATTTCTTAACTCTAAATTTCACAAGTGGGAAATGTATTTGCTCTAAGATATAGCATTCTTTTATGTCGAAAACAAAAATCTAGTCGGAAGAATTACCATAGGGCCAGGCCTCATCTGTTGGGTTCACTCCTATATCCCCAGAAACTAGAAGAGGAGCGGGCATGGGTAAGAGGGTGCACCAGAACCCATCCTGTGGAATGAAGGGGCAAATAATGACGAAGAGGAGATGAGACATTTTCTCCGTGTGCCAGTGTACAGTCTGAGCGTTTAATCGCCTTGGAAAGAATTACAGAGATGCTATGCCCACTTCTGGGTATTTTGCACCATAACTTAGAGAAAAGGGAGACCAAAGGCCCTGTGCAGGAAGGTACGCTTAGCCTAGAGTTCAGAAGATTGAAGGGAGCATGAGAACAGACAGCAGAAACTTGAAGAGCTGCTATTGGAGATGCCCATTCAGAAACTGAATGGCCTGAGGCAGGAGAGGCTACAGGAGAATCCATGTGTCATGAGAACCATGTGCGTTTGCTCTCTACATAAAGGTCAGACAATTAATGTCATGAACTCATCCTAGAAAAAGTGCTACTTACCTCAGTGCTGAATGCCACTACGGTCACCTTCCAAGTACTCCCCTTGGGAAGCTGTGCACCGACACCAGCGCCTAGTCCACCCTTCAGAGCAGTTTTGAAACTCTTTTTCTGGAATGGCCGTCAGAGCTGTCATTGGTTGCTAAGGTTATGACGCCTTACTGAGTTGTCTGTACAGCGTGCCAACATAAATGCACGGTGGCACGTTCGCGAACTTCATTGCCAGATTTGGGGGATGACGGCAGCTCTGATGGCCATTCCAGGAAAAGAGTTTCAAAACTGCTTTGAAGGGTGGACAAGGCACTGGTGTAGGTGCACAGCTTCCCAAGGGGAGTACTTCAAGGTGACTGCAGTGATAGCAACGAGGTGTGTAGTTTTTCTAGGATGAGTTCACGAAATTGTCTCATACAGGGTCTGGCAGAAGTAATGCCCGGACTTGAGTTATGACTTCGTTACAAAATCAGAACCATACATGCTTATGATTTTGTAATAAAAGATGTGGTATAGATTACCAGCTCCTAAAAAGCGGCATTATTTGCGTAACCATAAGCATGTGTGGTTCTGATTTTGTAATAAAATCATAACTCAAGTCTGAGCGTTACTTGGGCCTGACCCTGTATAATATAATAGAAGGAAAGGATGAGATTTAGATGGAGCATCTGACTCATACTATAAAGGAAATGGGAAGGAATTCATTTATATAGTCGGGGTAATTTGTGTGTGTGTGTGTGTGTGTGTGTGTGTGTGTGTGTGTATGTGCGCGCGCGCGCGTGTGTGTGTGTATGGTGGGGAGAGGGGGACCAGGGCAGAGGGCTGAATTATCCACATGGTCCAATAGACAGTACAGTGAGCAGTAGAGTTAGGCAGTGATAACTATGACAAGAAGAAAAATACATTTAAAAAACAATGTCAGATGTAAGTGCTTTGAGAAAAACAAAACAATGTAAGGAGAGAAAGTGACAGATGTCCTACTTTATTTAAATAGGGTGGTCAAGGAAATTCTCTCTGAAAAGGTGACATTTGAGCAGAACTAAAAGAACTGAGAGAGGGAGGTATCTAGGTATCTGGAGAAAGAACATTCCAAGCAAAGGCAACAGAAGAGGCCAGTGTGGCAGGTACAGAAGGAGCTTGGGAGAGCAGCCCTTTCCATGTTTTCCTGCTTGGATCCACTTTGTAAGGTTTGACATCAGTGTTGATCTCAAGTTGAGCACCAGCAATAATACCCTGGGGCACACACATGTCAGGTGTTTTAGGGTTAAGCTTCCCGCTTAAAATCTGACTTGGCAGAGTTAAATATAATCCCAAAGGGTTTGGAACCTGGGACCTTACGTGTGATCTGCCACAGCAGTTAATATCACCTCTGTGTTGGTAGTGCATTAGCCACAGCATGGCAGAAAGTGTTAAGAACTTATCTTGTTGCCCCTACGGAACTTCACACTGCTGAAGGGATTTGTGTCTCATTCTTCTTTGTACCCACCTGCTTAGATCTAACACACACCCCGAAAAGTATGTTGAGTGAATGCACAGATGTGCTTCAGCATCTCTAAGAACTCATTGTCTTAATAATAAAAAATAATTATATGAACATGCATTTTAAAACTGCATTCTAAAACTGATAGAGAACAGTTTTCTGTTAGGTAATTAATGAGGTAATAAAAATCAGATCCCCCCACAAAGTATAAAGAGCAAACAGGAGCATGATCTTCCTCTGGTTGTGTCGGAGATTAACCACAGGCCTCCTGCAGACCATCATCCTTAGAATAATTAGCATAAATCCAGTGCCGAGAAATGAGACAGGGCCTTACATTTGAGCCATAAACTTGGGGGGAAAGTCCTTTGAGCATGTGCTGCAATAGTATGCTAATAAGAGATCAACCGAGCCTGATTTATACATGGTTAAGGGCCCTCATATGTTGCACAACTATAGCAAAAATTTGGGTAGAAAAACAAATCACACTGTTATGGCGAAGAAACGTAAGAAACTATAGAAATGGAGGCACCTTGATAGAGCAAGTCATATTTTTTCAGTGAGACCAATGGAGTATATTTTACAAAACTGAATATTAGTTATGTTTTGGTTCTACGTGGGTGTTTTTTTAATAAAATTTTAGTTGAACGCCATGGTAATATCCAGGTGATTGCCCGTTTACATGGATATTGTGTGGAGAAGTACGTTCTCAGCATCCCAGGGTAAACCCTGTGACGAGTGGTGATTCAGTTCTATTACAGTGTTACTACTTGTCTCTGTACCCCTGGATCGGATGAGCTGAGCGTCTGCAAACCTCCACATCATTTTGTGGGAGAATGGTTTCTTCATTCCAAACAATCTTCAAATGAACTTTTGAGGGCTTGGTTATGTTCACTAGCTAGCGTACTGCTTCAGTCTTTCAGGGATTTTCAAAAACTGATTTGAATTTAGTGGTTCTTGAATAATGTTGATATTTTCATGGTATTGGATTATTCTAATCTGTGATGGTTGTAGTCCTGCACTAGTTAAATTTCTTTACAAGTATAAAAATAACAGAATTTCACAATTGGGAATTGGGAGGTGATTACGTATGTAAGTCCCCATTCAATGTAAAAATCTCTTTTAATATCCAGCTTCTGTTTGGGTAGATCTGCGGTAAGGAGAAGAGTTCTCTTAAACTGCAAGTAAGTCAGAACGTGTTTATCGAATGTGGACTAGGCCCCCAGCACTCTATTACGCATTATGGGGAACACAAAGCAATTTAAGGTTCCATCTGTGCCCCAGAGGAACTTAAGAAATAGCTGGAGAGGCAGAATGACACATTGATTGCACCCGTTTACTCCATACACTATGTTATAGGCACTTTGCTGGCTTCCGGCAACACAAAGCACGCTCTCGGGCCGAAAGATATTTAAACTGCTGCAAAAATAGACATTCATACATATCCTTCTAAAACAATCGTTGCTGGGGTGTGTGTGTGTGTGTGTGTGTGTGTGTGTGTGTGATCATATTGCAATGACCAGATATTTCAGTGGCTGCTAAAGAGAAAAAACATTTTTTCCTGAAAAAAAAGTTGGTATGTTACAAAGGCTAAGACTTGTAAGGCAAAGTGAAATTTAATAACTGTCCCCTCGGAAGCTACTAGCAAATAAAGACTTCCAGCTTTTTTGAGGTGATAGCACTTCCTCTTTCTAAGGATAAAGGAATAAAGGCTTTTAAGTGTGCATAGTGACTTTTCGCCGCGTAATAGCAAACTAAAACGTTCACTTTCCTAAGTGGACTGTGCTAACCGGCAGGGTTAGGGTCGGCTGTTTGTAAATTGAGCTGCTCTCTCCCTACTCTAGGCCTATTAGTCCTTCAGAGCTGGTGAGTCTTTGCACTGATACCTACAGCTAAGGCCATGTAACCTGAAGTTCATGTGTTAGCTTATACTTTAGAATGTTGAGGTTAACTTTTAAAACATAAATGTTAGATATTGGACTCAGAAAATGCTTAATGCATGATGAGAAACCGTTGTAGAAATATTCCCTTCAGGATGACTTTTGGGCATGATTGCATTGTCAGTCACTTTGTCTTAATATTTTTAGAAATTTTGCAGTATCAGCCACAAATCCTTGGTCTAACAAATAGGCCATCAACTACTTCATCACTTTACCTTGTGAGAGACCTCTTTTGCTCCCTGGAAATACAAAACCTGGGTTGAGGTTTATCATTTCAGCTAGGTCAAATAAATTTAAAAAGAAAAGTTAAATCTTTCCCCCAAACTTCAAACTGAAATCATGGACTCTCCCATATGATTTTAAGTAAAACACATGACTGTTTCCTGAGCCTGTTTTATTAAGTGAGTGAGATAGGTCTCGTTTCCATTTCATAGATTTATGAATGAAAAATTATGACCAAGTATGATTTTGAGTCTCTTTAACAATAGATACAGATTTCAAATGCCTTGTCTTCATTTGGGGCATTTTCAGTATAGTCCTAAGTACGACTGGTTACGTCTCTGGCAAACAGACCAAGAGAAGTCTAAGGTCAAGGACCAAGGACCCTAATTCTTCCCTCCCACAGCTCTCTACTTCCCCATCCCAGAGGAGTTGTGTACACAAAGGATAAGACCAGGTGAAAGGATATTTAATGCAAGCTAAGCTCTGGCCCCAAGCCCAACCTTACTGTCAATCTCCTGGTGAGCTGGGCCAGACCTCAGAGAAGCCTCAGGTCTTCCTTTGTTGAGCACTGAAGGCCTGTGTGACCTGGACCAGAAGGACGCAGAGGGACAGTGCACAAAGTCCCCTTACCATCTTTCCCTGCACTTTAATCTCTGCCTGCCCAGAACAAGAAAAGGGGGACCTGGGCAAGGAAGAGTCAGAGGGCGGAGGGGAAAAGGAAGAGGAAGAGGGGAGGAGATTGATTATTGATTCTCCCCAAAGCCAAGAGGAGAGCTTGTCTGAGCTTGTCCTTAGGCCCTCCTCGTGTGTGTGACCCACTTCCAACACAGAGGCAGCTTCAGACCCATGTCGCATCGGCTTCGAGGAAGAAAACTTGGATGTGGTGACACCCAGGAGACACTCCAAAGAGAGACCTGTGCTCGCTTTGGCAGCTCATATACTAAAGAGAGTCCAGCAGACTAGTCCCAAGGGAGGGCCCCTGCCACTTGAACTCAGAGCCTTCACCCCTTATGAGTACCAGTGTTCACTACTTGTCCTTTGACGTCATCACCTCTATTCACGCTCTCTCTACGAGAAAGAAGTAGGGAAAAGCATTCAACCCAGAGATCATCCATCTAGATGAGCCAGAAAAAAGAAAAAATCCATAACTGAAATTCCCCCTATATGGTAAAAGATCTATCTGCCTGGAATGTGTAGGGCTTTTCTTATCCAAATTCATGGTATTTCTGGATTCCAAGTAGCTTAATATCCAAAAAGCATATGACTGAAAAAGTAATGGTCCTACCATCCAGCACATCTAAAGGCCTAAGACTCGCCATGCCTCTTGCCTTCCCTGCAAACCTTCTGTGATGTCACAAGGGGCAGCTCTTCTCTCTTGTAAAGGATGCCATCTGCTTTTCACATAGATTGGCCCACAGCCTGGCAGTTGACATCATTCACTGCTGAATATTTTAGCAAATTATTCTTTGATTATTATAGTAAATTTCTAAAATAAATAATCATTCAAAAATATCTGTTTGGTACATTGTTTTTGTTTGTTTATTTGGATGCTTCCAGTGTTTAGAATTTGGTATCTTTGTGCTGTTTTTACATTGCGTGTGGGTAGGCTACAGGATTTATGTTTCTCTTTGGGCTCTTCCAATTTCTTTCATCTTACTCCTGCTCACAGATCTGTCAGTGAACTGCAGGATGTCCAGAGATAAGTCAGCTGAGTATAGAAATAAGAGTTCAGTTCCTGGGATTGCTTCAAAAAGAGTTTTTTCTTCATTAAATCAAGCCTAATTATAAATACTTCACATTTTTCAAACAGCTGTAACAAATTGTCTCTCTTAGGAATCATAAACTGTTTGTTCCTAATGTTTATCTATGGTTTTTCTATGTCCACTGAATTTTCTCACATGGTTTTGACTTTGAAATACTTTCCACTTAAATCTTAAATTGCCATAGGTCAAATAATTCGCTCATCCACTTGGCTCATGGGAAAATGCCATGAAGCAAAATGAAAAGTTTGGAGTCTCATTCACTCTCTCATCTAAAAAGATTGTTTTCTAATTCCTTTTGTGTCCTGGAGCAGCTTTCCTCAAAAGAAGAAAGGAAAGAAAACACAATGTAGACACAGCAGACTCTCAGTTAACCGGCACCCGTGGGGATTGGTGGATGCCAGGTAAATGTAAGCACACTCGCCATTAACTGGACTCAAGCAACCGGCAGAACTCTCAAGCATGTGGCAAAATATTTTGCCAGGTACCTGCATTCTGGTTAACAGAGAATCTACTGCACAACTAAGATACAGGACATAAAATCAGCCTCAATGGTCAGAAAGTCTCAGGCTAACAAGGGTTGCACAAATAACATTCATAGTACAATAATTCTTACCTGTGGAGAAGTCATTGTGTGCTTATTTACAGCGGTAGTAGAATTGCCTTTATTAAGTCAAATATCAAAATGTAGACATGATCCTAATGTAAATGTGATGGTTTCCTTTTTACTTAGGAGTAAATGGATCGTGCCTCCCCAATCTGGCACTCTGTGTGTATCTTAAATGAGTCAGCACTTAGCTCCAGCTTCGGGAAATCTCTAGGCTGACATCACTTGGAAATTTGGAGGGTGTGTGAAATGAATTGTTTCATCTCAAAGGAAAGTAGCTAGAAGCCAAATATTTCCAGATGTTCATGGCATCTGATTTTAGAAATGCGTGTACTTGCTATTGTTGTAGATTGTTTGGGGGTTTGGGGGCCCAATATTTATTCATCTCACATATTTGCTGCACACCGACTTTGCACCAAGCAGTGTCAACAAAGATGGAGCCTACCTTTAAGGAGCTGACGGGTCTAGGAGGTAAAATGCTAAGTAAATAGTCAATTATACTTTGTTTTCTTAGGTGCTATGGTAAAGGGAGAATCGGGACTTTAAAAACTGGTCCAGTTCTGTTTAACTACATATTCCTTTTTAAAAATTTTTGATTATTAGTTTCAAGTGTACAAAACAACATAATGATTAGACTCATAATGTGATTATCCCAACAAGTCTGCTGTAATACCCATCCGATGCCATACATAGCTGTTATATACCATTGACTATATTCCCTATTCCATACTTTGCATACCGTGACTATTTGTTTAATTATAGTTGACATTCAATATTATTTTATATTCATTTAAGGTGTACAGTGCAGTGGATAGGCATTTATATAATTTATGAAGTGCTCCCCTGATAAGTCTAGTGCCCACCTGACACCATGCGTAGTTTTTACAGCCTTATTGACTGTATTCCCCATGCTGTACTTCACGTCCCTGTGACGATTTTGTGACTACCAATTTGCACTTCCTAATCCCTTCACCTTTCTCCTGACCCCTCTCTCATCTAACAACCATCAGTTTGTTCCTGTATCTCTGAGCCTCTTTCTGTTTTCTTTTCTCATTCATTCTTTTTAGATTTCAAATATAAGTGAGATCATACAGTATTTGTCTTTCTCAGTCTGATTTACTTCACTTAGCTTAATATCCTCCATGTGCATCCATGTTGTTGCAAATGGTAAGATTTTATTCTTTTTATGGCAGAGTAATACTCTACTGTATAAATGTACCACAATTTCTTTACCCAATCATCTATTGAGGACCATTGCACTTGTTTCCATATCTTACTATATATTCTGCAGTAAACATAGAGGTGCACATACATGGGATGCCAAAAAAATGTATACACATTTTAAGAAAGGAAAAAACTGTAATACTTTATTTATCAGTAACAAAAGATGAATGCAAGTCACGTTTGACCTTTTAAATCACAAGAGGTGCTCAGAGTGGTGACCATCAGCACCCAGACACTTCTGATTACGGCGAACCACTGCTTGAGCAATGTTCACCAAAGTGTCCACTTGTATCGCTGCGCATGCCATCTCAGTTTCTTCCAGAAGTACCGCCAGTGTAGCCTGTTTCCTATGGGTCACCACATCCTTTAAGGTCCCCCACTGGTAGAAGTCAAAGGCTGTTAAGTCAGGAGAATGTGGAGAAAATGCAAACAACATTCTCGAATTTCAAATACAAAATAGTATTGTGCTCCTACAATGACAACCGTGCTTCCACCATTTTCTTTGACTGTCCTGCCTGTCGCATGGTGACACTAGCACTCATTTGATTAATGCCATCTTTTGAGCGAACATCACACTACACATTGCTACCATTATTCAATTCAACTTCAAAAAGTAATACATAGATAACACCTCTTTAAATGTGCATACATTTTTGGGGCACCTGGTATTTTTATGAATTACTGTTTTGGATTTCTTTGGCTAAGTACCCAGGAATGGAATCTCTGGGTCATATGGTAGTTCTGGTCTTAATTTTTTGTGGAACTCCATACGGTTTTGCATAGTGGCTGCACCAATTTGCTGTCCCACCAGCAGTGCACGAGGGCTCCCTTTTCTTCGCATCCTCACCAGCACATGTTGTTGGTTGGTTTATTGATGATAGCCATTCTTACAGAGGTGAAGTGGTATCTCGTTGTGCTTTTTATTTGCATTTCTGTGATGATTGAGCATCTTTTCAGATGTCTCTTGGCCATGTGTATGTCCTATTTGGAGAAACGTCTATTCAGATCTTCTGCCCATTTTTTAACTGTATATTCTTGTTCTGTATAGCAGTGACTCAGGTAATTATACTCCAAGTTTTTCAATGTTTCATTCTTCTATCAAACAAACTAATGCCATTTAATATTCCTCAAGCATAGTCATTTCTGATGATACTTGAGAAGATTTTTTTGATACATGGTTTTTAATTATGTACAGCTGATCCCTATAGCAAGTGTACCATCATTATACCTTACCCACTGAAAGAATTCATAACTTCAAAAATTCATTTTAATCAGCTCATCCCTCTAATCCCTTGGATGTTTTTCTAAGGATATCAACTCCATGCCTCACAGGTGCCAGGATATGATCTTTTTCTTCTCCTTTTTCTGTTGCTATCAGAGAAATGAGCAGCCAAAAAAAACCAAAGAAACAAAAGCAAACAAGCAAAAAAAAACCGGACTTTTTACTCAGCCTTTGCGTTCAAATTTGGCCATCTGCTTTAGACCAGTTTTATTTTTCTCTCTTTCTCTGTACTATGTGGGCCTAAACTTCCTGTATAATACAGTAAAACACTACAGTGTTACTTCCTGTCCATCATTAAGTTTTAAACCTTAGAAAGAAGGAAGATGCCATGTGCACAGCAGGCAGGAAGTGGTGATGCCACACCCTTGCAGTCATGCTTTTCCGTTTTCCCTGGAGACAAGGCCCTGGTTTATGCTGAAGAGAGCGATGCAGCGTTTGTGGTGCTCGTGGAGGTCTATTTTCATGCTCCGCTGGTGATCGCCCCCAGATTCACAAGTGTTGGACTTGGAGAATAGCAAGACTTGTGAATAAGACATTTGCTGAAAATGAAAGCATTTAGACATTCACCCCATTGGAATCATATTCTCTGCCTCTTCAGTCCATTGCCATTCTCACCATTAATGTTTTTGTACTTCAAGTAATTTTAGTATGTAGTTAGCCTTGAAACAAAATCTGCATTTTTCAGAGTTAATCCTATAGCTGATGAGGGTAAATCTCGTGTCTCTAGAGGACAGATCCTTTCTTTGTCTTCCAGCACAGTGCTTCTGGGAGAACATGATTAAGTTTGTACATGCACTGATAACTTAGTGACATGAAAGTTAATTCCCTTCCCTGTATCTCCATCGATTTTCCTAGGAGAAATGTTTCTGCCTCAGAGAGGAAGAGTGACACTTCATTTTTTAAATCTTTTCCCTTGTTCTTCCCCAGTGCAACCCTTTGTTCCTATCTCTGGAACCCACCAGTTCTGACCTTACATTCCCCCAGTGACCTGTCCATGGCCAGTGGCTTTGAGGCCCAGACGAAGTTACTCCTACTCCACGAAGCCTTCTGCACTCCCTACAAGCACGAGCTCTCTCTCGGACTCACAGACACTCAGCTGGTGTAAACCCGGCCTTGTTAGCACTCCTTTATGTCTCTGCACCAATATTCTAAGTGCTTTGGGAGCAGCAAACAATTGTCGTGCCTCCTTGATTTTCTTATGATGCTTAGCGTATCATAGATACTCAGTAAGTTTTAGTTGATAAAGGGTAATCTGCCCTCAGTATCAGTGCACAAACCTTAGGGAGTAGGTCGTTAGCATCTGTTTTGCACTAGAGCATTCTTTGGTCAGCAGGAATAACCTGTTCTGTTCTGTCAGACTGGGGGCAAATCTGGATGATTAGCTTCAGGGTAGAGCCCTTTGGAACCAGCTGTGTTTGAATCTATGGGGTGAAGGACAGGTAATGGATAAAGTTAATCACCTTGGTATTAGCCCACATGCCTTTCTGTCACTCCAGTCTACCTGTTTTTGTTTTTGTTTGTTCTGGGGTTTGTTTGTTTTTTGTTTTTTTTAATCAAATTTGCCATAACCAAGTAAAAGTACTGTCTAAAGAATGAGCCACACTCCAAACACTATCCCTGGATCACAAGTTCACGTGTTGGAATGGCACCAACTGTTTTATCATACGCAGCAAACTCTCTCACTTCTTTAATGACAGCATCATCATAATTAGGATTTAAAGTCTAAACTGGAGAAACAATTTTTGGGTTATAATTCATACAAAAAGAGTAATGGACTTAGTCATTGAGGTTGTAGGAAAATAAGTACTATCATACGCTATTCCTGGGAGATGTGTAAATTCCCTCCCTGTTTTTTGGGGTGGGGAGGGGAATTTGGCTAACAGGTTTACCACATTTGGCTCACAACCCAAGAATGCTAATTCTTCATAGTGTCAGTCTTGAGACTAATTTTTATATTAAAGCACACACACCCACACTCTCCTGGAAAACATAGAAAAGCAAGTGTTACACTTCAAAATACTCCCTCTGTTCAACGGAGATAGCCACGATAAAGTATAAAAAGAGATAAAAGTGTGTGCATGGGCTCAAACATCAGATACGGATTTCTGTGGAGCACAAATGGAATACTGAGTGAGCTAAGCAACTGCTGGGCTTTCCTCCAAAAGTAGGCAGTAGCTCAGCTCCTGCCAGTAAAGGGAACTAAAAATGCACGGGGCCAGATAAGAGACTGGGGCCTGGTCACTGTTTGAAGCCAGAGGCCCCCACTCCCAAAAGGAAGCTGAAAAGAATGGCCATTAGCTGGATGCTGGATCTGGGGCCTCAGAGGAAACTGTATCTGGGGTGCCTCCCAACCAGGACTTGCGTCAGCCTGTCTCCCTGACTGGGTCTCTGAGACCCTGACATCACGGTGGGACATCCGAAACACCGTGAGAAACCCCAGTGGTGGCCTGGGGCTGGAGGTTGCATGCTGGAAACCACAAAAAGATGGGGGAAATCTCCTTCTCAGAACAAGCCTAACACCCTGAACACATGAAGGAAACGTTGCTAAGAAAGGCTTTCAACAAAACTAGCTGAAACATTGACTCACTTGAGATGAAACCTGAGTTTTGAGAGAAGCAGTGAAATGAAAATAAATATATTTAGAATGGTCAAAGAGATAAAGACATTAAAAAAAAGTAGGTAGAGATGACGTGAGAGCAAATGGGAATAAAAATTTCAGAAATCTTGGAAATAAAAAAGTCACTGAATTTTAAAATATCAACACGTAGAATAACTAGACCACTTGATTGCAGCAAAAGTAATCAATTAGGTAAGAGGTCTCAGGTTACCCAGAGCTCAGCAGAGACAGACAGGGATTAAAAAGCACAGACACACACCCATGGAAGGTCGAATGAAAGGCTCTGACTTACGTGCAATAGTAATGCAGAAAAAAATGGAAGAAATGGTGGAGCAATTTTTGAAGCAATATTTAAACAGATTTTTCTAAAATTTCCTAAAGTTGTATACTTACTACAGATGTTGAGCAGCATTAATCCACATACATTCAAAAGTGAAGTGATATTCCATTGTGTATATGCACCACAGCTTCTTTATCCAGTCATCTGTCGCAGGGCACTTGGGTTGTTTCCATGTTTTGGCCACTGTGAACAGCGCTGCGATGAACATTGGGGTACATAAGTCTTTGCAGACAAAGGTTTTCAAGTTCTTTGGGTAGATCCCCAGAAGGGGGATTGCTGGGTCAAATGGTAGCTCCATTCCCAATTTTCTGAGGAACCTCCACACATATACACAATGGAATATTACTCAGCTGTAAGAAAAGATGAAATATTGCCATTTGCGACAAAATGGATGGACCTGGAGATCATCATGCTTAGTGAAATAAGCCACACAGAAAAAACAAAGAACTGCATGATTTCACTCATATGCGGAATATAAAACTGAAAGCAAAGAAAAAAAGAAATGAACAAATAACCCATGGACACAATCAATAGTTTAATGTTTATTTGGGGACGAGTGGGTTAGGGAGGGGAGAAAGGGGAGGGGGTGGGAGAGGAG
>PVJL010004696.1:0-123947 GCA_004026885.1 Lyroderma lyra | reverse complement strand
GCATCCTGGTTGGGAGCATATATGTTGATTAGTGTCAAGTCTTCTTGTTGTTGCATTGTGCCTTTTATCATTATGTAATGACCATCTTTGTCTTTTACTATCTTTTTTAACTTGAAGTTTATTTCATCAGATATCAGTATGGCCACTCCTGCTTTTCTCTGGTTACCATTTGCTTGGAGTATTGTATCCCATCCTTTCAATCGGAGTCTGTGTTTGTCCTTACAGCTGAGGTGTGTTTCTTGGAGACAGCATATGGCTGCATTCTGTTTTTTAATCCAGTGTGCTACTCTGTGTCTTTTTACTGGTGAGTTCAGTCCATTGACATTTAGAGTGATGATCGATATGTGAGGATTCCCTGTGGCCATTACTTATTTCTTTCTTTGTTTTTGTTTGTTTGTTTATTTTTGTTTCTTTCTTGTTGCCCCAACTTTGTTCCATTTTTCCTGATATTTTGTTTCAGGCTGAAGAGCCTTTTTCAGTATTTCTTGGAGTGCTGGCCTCGTGCTGGCAAATTCCCTCAGCTTCTGTTTGTCTGAGAAGATCTTTATTCCACCTTCATATCTGAAAGATAATTTTGCTGGATAATTTATTCTTGGCTGGAAGTTTCTCTCTTTTAAATTTTTGAATATTGGGTTCCACTCTCTCCTGGCTTGTAGAGTTTCCGCTGAGAAATCTGATGCCAGCCTGATGGATTTTCCTCTAAAG
Source organism: Lyroderma lyra (assembly GCA_004026885.1). NCBI lineage: Eukaryota > Metazoa > Chordata > Mammalia > Chiroptera > Megadermatidae > Lyroderma > Lyroderma lyra. Next base: position 123,242 of record PVJL010004696.1, on the reverse strand, counting down.
CTTATAGTTCTTTTTTCCCTGGCTGCCTTGAGAATTGTCTCTTTGTCTTTAGTTTTGGACATCTTTAGTACCATGTGTCTTGGAGAAGATCTGTTGGGGTCCAGGTATCTGGGGCACCTGTTTTCTTCTTGAACTTGGGGTTCCAGATCTTTCCATAGGTTTGGAAAGTTCTCATCTACGATTTGTTTGAGTATGCTCTCTGTAGATTGCTCTGCCCCCTCTTGTATTCCTATTATCCTGATGTTGTTTTGTCTCATGGAGTCGGATATTTCTTGCAGAGTTCTTTCAATCCTTTTGGTTCTATATTCTCTCTCTTCCTCTTTCTGAGCTGTTTCCATATTCTGGTCTTCCAATATCACTAATTCTTTCCTCCATCTGGTTGGTCCTGTTTCCTATGGCAGTTATTTCGTTTCTCACTTCTTTTATGGTATTATTTATTTCTCATATTTCCGTCTCAATCTTTCTTATGTTTTGAATTTCTTTGTTAAATTGTTCTTTTTGTTCACAGAGTTCCTTTTTTATGTCATTTATAACTTTTTTTATATTATTTATCTCAGCTATGGTGTTCTGCCAATAGGTTTTCATTTCTCTCACAGCCTTTAGAATGGCTGCTTTAAATTCTCCGTCACTTAAATGAGACCCTTCCAGTTGTAACAAGCTATCTTCTGGGTAAATTTCATGTTCTTTCTGAGGAGTTTTAGTTTTTAAGGAATTCATCCTGTCCACTGGGTTCTTCCTCTTTGACATGAGGGCTTTATGTTCAGTGCCCAGATTATTGCTTTTGTGGTGTCTTGCTGTAGGGTAGACACTAGGTGGCACTGGGGGTCAAGTTTTGGGGGAGAGGGGGCTGTTGGTTTCTTGTTTCTGATCTTCTACTATGTTTGGAGGCTATGCGCATATATCCTAGGGAGAGGCCAACAAAAGGCTTTCCAAAGGTGGCTCTGCCTTCTGCCCTTTGCTGGGGAAGCTGTTTCAAGGCTTATTTTTGCTAGTTGGGGTGAATGCTATCAAATCAGTCTTTCTTCCCAGCCCTGATTCAGTACCTGGCTGTCTAAGGGCTCACACTGCTTTCAGAACCCTGGGGTGCACGAGGAAGTGCACGCTCCATAAGTCCAAAGCTGTGGGCCTGTCCTGAGACAGCAGGGTCGCCTTTGTAGCAGGCTCGGAACAGGAACTGCACCCCTGTGTAGTTCTCCAGGGGGCTTAGAGCTGGGGTGTCATCTTTGCAGTTCAGAGTCCTCGCTCAGCCCTTCTACCACTCAAAAGTTCCAGAGGCTGGCTCCCAAACTCCTCCCGTCCCCAGCTCCCCAGTCTCTCTCCTCTCCCCCAAACTGCGCAGCTTGGAATAGTCCACAGGGATCGTGTCCTGTGTGGTCTGTCTCTGCTCCCTTCCCTCTCCCCGACTTGCCCCCTTCTCGCTATTCAGGTGTTTACTTGAGATTTGTGGATTTCTCAACAGCCGTTTTGTTACTCAGGCTCCTCTTTCTTGGCTCCTGGACAGCCATTCAATTGTGTTTTCTGGGAGAGGCTTTAGGGACCTCCTCTCCAGTCGCCATCTTGTCTTCTCTCTCTCTCCCTTTCTTTTAAAGGAGAATTTCGTGAAGTCCCACATCTTACTGCCACTTATACCTTATTGGTTTAAATTAGTCATGTGGTTATACCTGCTGTAAGAGAGGCTGAGAAACAATCTTTACCTAAGCAGTAATGTGCCCAGGTAATAAATTAGGACCCTATGAATTTGAAAGAGAAATGAGAATGGATATTTAAGGAATAAATCATAGTTTCCACCACATGAAACGAGCAAAAGTTTTTATTTTTTCTTTTAGTTATTAGGAGGAAGACTTTGAATGGTCAGTTATGTTAAATAACCGAAGAAAAGCACCTATTCCATTCTCTTTCTCTTCACAGTCTATTCTGTCTCTTGTTCTGTCTTGCATAGAGAAATGATCTTAATTAGGGAAGATATTCTACCTTCTTATAATAGGAATAATTAGGTTTATTCAGAGTAATTGGCTTTTTGAACAATTTTGAGAATAAAAGAAAATAGTTTTAGAGTTTTGTAGTTTATTTTTTATTTTTTTATTGTTAGACTTATTTGGGTGACATTGGTTAACAAGAATTACATGGGTTCCAGGTGTACAATTCTACAGTGCATTGTCTATGTGTTGCATTATAAGTTCACCACCCAGTGTGAGTTCTCTTTCCATCACCATATATTTGGCTTGCCCTCCCTCCTCTCCTATCCCCTCCCTCTTCTGAGTTTTGTAGGTCTTAATTACCTGATGTCTAGATATAAATTTAGTGTATCATACTTATGGAATCTTAATACAAAAAATTTCCCATTTTTTTATTCTAGTTTTTACTAGTGGCTTTCATAAAATGGATTACTATGACATGTGAAATTAGTATTCTCTGCACTTGCTATATTCCGACAGCACTATACAGTTGTTTTCATCTGTTCACATAGTTTCTGGAAACATGTGAATGGTAAAGAATAAAGAGTTAGTCTTTATTGAGTGATTATAAGTGACACAAGAGAGAAGCCACTAATAAAAGAGGCTGCATATTTTATTGCAGAGGCAATGACCTTTGCTTTTTCCTTATTTTTATCCTTTAAAATATCTAATAAATATTTAGATAATATAATTTATGTTAAAGTTACATAGGTAAAAAAGAAATCTACATTTTTATACAGTATAGTTCTCTGAGGACTAATTTGAGATTCATAAAAACATTTTCTCATGAAGAGGAGCAGACATAAAAGATTCCTGAGATTTTCAAACCATTTTTTATTTTTCTACTGAGAATAGTGGAAAACACGTATTGGAAAAAATGTTGCCTTTGTTATTACAGAAAATTTATCATTATTTGGGAAAAAGTCTGGGGAAGTACAGTATGTTCTAAAACTATTGCAGTTATCTATAACTTTTTACACTAAATAAAATGACAGATATTTTGTATCCAGATGAAAATAAGAATAAAGTCTAATGATATCTCTTAATTCTAAATTCTGAATATTTTTAACAGTTAATCCATTTATTGTGTTGACTTCCAGTTTTTTTAAATGTGTCAAAAAGCCACACAAATAAAAAGTGGCTATTTTGTCTATTTTATGTATTTAAAGTAACATTTTTAGCTGCTTTGTATATGTGACATTTTTATTTTAAATTTTTGTTATATGTTAAGAAACTTGCCATTATATTTAATTTTAGCAAAAATACTTAAAACATACTAAGTAGCATCAATTAGATTTAAATATAGATAAATTTAAATCTAATAGCATTGATGACATAAAAATTTATTACAAAATGTCACACAATGTGGCATATAAATCATCTTTGTTGTTGATAGTGCATGCCACAGGAAAACATATTTAAAAACATTGTAAATGGAAAAAAAGTCCTTGAAACAGTTTTGTACTGAATAACAAAGATTTTTTGAGTTTGTGGGATAAACTTGAACACCGCAGTCAGGGAATGGAAATACCCGAACATTGCAGCAAAAGGGTTAAAGATATTCCACAAATATCTATTTCTCTGGTTGGTGTATAAGCATTCTTTTTTTTTTTAACTAGAATTTTCATTTAAAATAAGATATGTTAGTAAGCATTTATGATTTCTTAAAAATTCCTTGTAGTTTATATTTTATGTTCTCCATTCCATAATTTCCTAATTATTTTCATTTGACAGTAAACAATTGGTACAGCCAAATTTCATTTAAACAGAAAAATGATGTGATATTGGAGGCAAGAGGTTAGTACAGGGTGTCCAACCTTTTGGCTTCCCTGGGCCACATTGGAAGAAGAGGAATTGTTATTCTCAACGTAATGCCATGACCCTTGAATACAGTTCCTCATGTTGTGGTGACCCCCATAAAATTATTTTCGTTGCTGCTTCATAACTGTAATGTTGCTACTGTTATGAATCGTAATGTAAATATCTGATAAGTGTTTTCCGATGGTCTTAGGCAACCCCTGTGAAAGGGTTGTTGGACCCCCAAAGGTTGAGAACCCCTGGTAGGGCCACACATAAAATACACTAATGATAGCTGATAAGCTGATGAAAGGTTGATGCATAATTTTTGTAATGTTTTAAGAAAATTTATGAATTTGTGTTGGGCCCCATTCAGAGCCAGTTGGGGCTGCATGCTGCCTGTGAGCTGCAGGTTGAACAAGCTTGGGTTAGGATGAGATGGAGAGTAATAGAAAGAGAATGCCCTATGAAAAAATAGGGAAAGGTTATGCAAACAGATCAGGAAATAAAGCAACATATCTGATTCTGATGCTTTTGTAGTAATCTAGAAGTGTTCAGGAATTACAAATGATTCTCAAATTATATAACATAGTTGGTCTCTAAATACTAATTGCCTGTTAACTAACCCTACATTAAGTCATTTTTCCTCTAATATCTCCTATATTGTTTTAATTTAAGGTTGGACACCTTAAATTCCATACTATAAAATATCAGTATTGGTCACAAATACAAATCAAAAGAAGATAAACCAAATGTATATACTTCATCTCTCATTTATTAAGTTTTGAAATCCATCCTAGAATATAAAGTATACCAGTCAGTATATTGCTTTTTTCTTTTTAGATGAGCCAATCTGGCTAAGACTTTTAAATGGGTGTCCAGTAGTGTTTATACTGGTAAATCTTCCTGATTCAGACATAGCTGTTTACTAATATGAGCATTTGATATGCATTTAAAATGAGCATTTGATATGCATTTAAAATTTGCCTGTCTTAAAATAGTTTATCTATTTGATGTACTGAATGTTTCTGAAAGTCTTTGGTATTTGTTAGTAGAGGGGACATTTTCACAGTGAGTTGCTCATTCCTTTTTATGACTGAGTGATACTGCATTGTATGGATGTACCACATTTTGTTGATCCATTCACCTGGTAACACTTAGGTTGCCCCCACCTTTGGTTGAATAGTGATATTATGAACACTAACATACCAGGGTCCCATTCCAGCCCACCAGCCCATTTTTGGTTCTTTGGAGTATATACCTATGGGTGGAGTTGCTGGCTCCTATGGTAATTCTATGTTTAGAATTCTATTTTTGAGGAACCACTAATCTGCTGGGAAGCTCTTTGGACTAGGGCAGTATTTGTGGTATTTTCTCAGTGCTAATGTGCAGGCATACATCAGTCAACAAGAGGAGCAGTGGAAGCTTACTCTCAGTAAGAGTGGTAGCACCTGTGTGCGAAGCACCTGTGCAATGAGGCAAAGGTCCAGATATTTATTATTGGTTAATGCTGGCTTTATTTTGCTCTCATACTCAGCAGTGATTTATTGAAATAGGTTCCATGTTTCATTAATTTGTGTACATGTCAAAAGGAATAAGAATCTAGCTGTTTGAGAAAAGTGAGGAAAAAAAGAATGGTTTTATTGCCTTTGTGTATGTGTTTTATTTTGTTTGTTTGTTTATTGCTTTTGGCTTATTTTGTTACAACCATTAACATCACAGTTTTGTTGATGTTATTTCATATTTCCCATTTGGCTGTTATATAATAACTAGTAAAATTTCCAATAGATTATAATTGCAAAAATATTTCCAAGCTTTTACTATCTTATTTTTAAACCTTTCTATTTTCTTTCTCTGATGGTGATTGTGTGGAATTTTAAGGTCTAATTCCAAAATTCACATGCCTAAGTACTTCCTAAGCAGGTAACTTTAAAAATGAGCATGTTAGATAGGATGATATCACTATAGCCATCTTTGGAAAATACAGTGTGCCACATTCTCTATGGACATTGGTTAATTTTAATCCTTTGCTTATATGAACACTTTTTGTAATAAACATGTTTTTAGTGGTATTTTTCATGACTTAGATGAGTATATCTATAGAATAAATTCCTAGCAGAATGATTGCTAGATCAGAGGGCATGAAACTTTGGTTTCAAATTGCCCTCTTAAATGGCTGCACCAGTTTATACTGTTTTGTCTCTCATCCTAACAGAGCTTTATCAAACTTTTAGGTCTTTGACAATTTCATTAAGGAAAAGGGCACTCTTTTTTGAGGAGTTGCTCATCTTTTTCTTCTTATCAATTACAAGAGTTCTTTATGTATTAAGCCATTTGTCTGACTTTCATTGTATTGCATATTCATCTTTTCATTTTTAGATTTTTGCCCTCTATGCGCGCGTGCTTGCTCTCTCTCTCTCTCTCTCTCTCTTTCTTTGTGTGTGTGTGTGTGTGTGTGTGTGTGTGTGTGCACGCGCGCGCGTGCACGTGTGCACCTGTGCATGCATGTCTGTGTCTATATGTCTGTATCTAAATCTCTCTGAGATGTTATGAATTGCCAGAATATTTGCCTATCCATAAAATACAAAAATAAAAATTCATGCCATAAATTCAAAGGTTTTTTTGACATATTATATTGAGATTTTTTTGACACTTTATTTTTCATCATTGCTACTCTTAATTCAGATGATCATAATTCACCCATGAATAAAAAATTTTACAGAAGAGTACGTATAAAATTAACACTGAAACCATCTTAAAATATAGACAAAATTTTAAATGTATATTTTAAATGGAACTTTGAATGTTTTTACTTAATACATTTTAAAAGATACACTGTGATTAAATAAGGAAAACATGACTGAAGCAGAATTTCCATTAGAAATAAATATATTACTTAAATGATGCTAGTAAGATCTAGTAAGAGTTAAGAGCATAGTGTTCATTTTCTTCCAGAAAGGATTTAAAAAGTAGTTTGCTTGAATAATATTATCTGATTAATTAAAGTGAAAGTGTATATAAAAATTGTGTTTAATTGTGTGGGTAGCAGAGCTAAATGGTGCTAGAAGAAACTATATTAGAAAACAATTTGTGCCTGTATATCAGAGATGATTGGTAAACTAGATGCAACTCTAGTTCCCATTAATATAACAGTCATTAGTTTATTACATTTATTGAAGCTTCTTTCTGTCTTTAACTGCAGATATGGCAAAAATGGATATAAGTCTTTGTTAATAACTTTGTGTAGGGCTATCTCTATAGTTAATGGCTTTATAAAAGTATATAACATTGCCCAGTGGCAAGTTCAAATATTCTTGAGACTTTAAATATTTAACTACATTGAGTTTGTGTTGAGAATCTTAAAGACAGTTGGTTTCCAAAAACACTTTTATTTCATGTTGGACTTAAGAAAACTTAGTTATAAGCAACCTGACAGTTGCATGAAAATTCTGCTCTTCATTTAAGCTTTTGGTTACTTGTACATTCTCACAACTTCAGAGTTGTTCATAACCTTTTTATTTTCAATACACACTCTCTTGCCCCCCAAAAAGTAAAATATTTGACTTGCATTTCATGTCACATTGAATATAAAAGCTTTTAATAGTTCATGTGCAAAATTCAATTAATAATGATAAAAATTATATATTTAACATTCTAATATGTTATTTAAAGAACTAATATTGAAAATCTGGTTTTCAACTTGAATATTGTTTGCATTAGGTACAATTATTATCAAGATTCTTAACCTACAGGTGTTTGACTTCCAGCTTAAGGTATTTATTTCAGAATAGAGGACTGTTTTTTGGATCTATTATGCATCTTCTAGAGTTAGTAGTTCCTCATGAGGCTTGATTTTTAAAAATACAGTTAAAGCAAAGAGGAAGGCATTTATTTTCATGTTGAAAGTGCTTCTAGAGGGAACATTTCCTCATATGGTCCAACTATTAAATGCAGGTGAAATAAACCAAAAAAAGAGAAATTTACTTTTTCCAACTATAAAGTAACCAAAGAAAATGACTTGAGGCACTTTCTAGTATAAATACATATTTTTGTTACTTTTTTTATGTCTCAAAGATACATTTTGATGAGTGAATACTTTTTAATGACTGATTTGTATTAAGTGCTTTTTTTTTTATTATACTTCATAGTCAGTATAATCTACTGAGAACACTTTTGGCTCTAACAGAAACAGAACTCTGTTCTTGGATCTGGCTTTGTATGTAACACCAAGTACGTCATTTTTCTTCCATATGTACCTCATTTACTGCAGTGTTTCTATTACATTTCAGACTTTCATATGGTGGGTAGTATCTGTAGCCTGAAAGAACAGTTAGTAAGTACACTAATTGCACTTTTGTGGTATAGTCTATTCTCCAGACTTACTATTTATTGATTTAATTGATGCCTGCTGCTTAATCAGAGGTTTTACCCACATGGAACTATTTGATAAGCTTGGCGTAAAATGCAAGATCTGTGAAATGTAAACAATGTTCATAGTATAAGGATCTATAATCAAGCCAGACCTCTAGTCATTTGAAAATAGTGCAGCTGCATGAGAAGTATTTGATCTTTTGCTGTGGACATTTAAAAGTACTGTCTTTATTGTGGCATCCATATGCTAATATTTATTATGATAGCTCATCTCTTTTATTCCCCTTTTGCTGTCCTTCCCTCTATCCTCCTTCTGTTTTGCCACTCCCTTTATGTACATCTTATTCTGTTTCTTTTTTCACCAAATACCTTTCTTCTTACTTTTTCTGATTTTCTTAATTCTGATTTTCTTTTTTAGACTAATCTAAGTCAGACCATACCGAGTGCACTGCTGAAGCAGCTGGAAATAATCTCGTAGCTTTTGCATTCTTTGAGCACCACAGTTTGGGAAATATGGATTGTATGCCTTTGTTGGCATGTTTCTGTTCAGGATATTCCTGAGTCCTGCAGCCAGTCCTTTTCTGTTCTATTTGTGGCAAATTATAATTCCTTGAGAGAAATTATGAATTTTAATATACGTTTTTTTAAACCCAGAAAATTGTGTATGATTAACAAGTTATAAACATTGTAAACAATTTTTAAACAGCTACGATAGTAGAATAACCTGTTGGAAGAGTGAATAAAATTTACTATAAGTTAATGAGGCCATCAAGAACCCTTATTCATTCCAAAGAGTCCTTAGAAAAGACATTGAATTAGCCAGTGATTTATAGAGAAATTGTTTAACTTCAAGAGACTGTATGGTAAAACATTGTTTTATGAGGCACAAAGAAAAAATCAGAACTGATAAATCTTTTTACCTTTTATAGTTTTTTGAGCTACTTACCTTAGTTTTAGATTCCATTAGAAGGTAGAACTTTTATATAGGTGTGAAATTACTATTTCTTAAGCAATTTCACAGTAGTAACTATTAAAATTAAAAAGTATCTAGAATAACAAGTTGAAATGTCCTCATTTTTTTTTTCTTTCTTCAGCATTATAGCCATTATGTTTCTTTTGGATTTGCTAACATTTTACATCTATTCCAGTGCTGTGCCTGTGTGTGTGTCCATTTGTGTGTGTATGTTTAATATTAATCATGTAAATTTAAATGGCTTCAAGAATTTGTTCCTGACTTTATGGTATTCTTTAACATAACTGTAGATGACAATGCAGTTTTAAAAGGGGCTGAAAAATCACTTGAGAGAAAGATGCAGTAGAATAAGATTTTGAAACTAGATAAATGTACTGCTTTAGTACTGCTTATATATGTTTAATATCATATGTTTTAATGTCAAAGTGGGTTTTTAAATCACCATTTTAATTGTGTATAACACAAAACTAATGAGATATAAAAGAAATAAGAAAAGCATTATATATTTTTATTTAAACATGATTTTTTTTCTTCTTTTCGGTTTTTGGTCTTATTTTAATGTATCTCTACCCCTCAAAGATTTCTTCTTATGCATGAGTTTATGCACAGATCCACTGTATATCGCAAAATCTATTTCTTTTGTTATAGTTAATCAGGCAGCAAAAGAAGACACCATGGTTTTGAAGATTGGCTCTGTTGCTATGGCTCCCCAGGCTGACAATCCCCTCAGCAGATCTGTCCTCAGGAAAGATATTTACCAGTAAGTTTATTTTCTTACGTTCAATCTTGCAACAGTTTCTTCCTGCAAAGCAGTACACTGATCAATAAAACTTGCTTACTGTGCCCTGTAGAAATACTTTTCATTCGGGATCTTTTGATATTTAAAACCAGGTTTTTCTGATTTTCTTCAGTTGTGGGTTTTTAAATTCATTCAGACAAATCAAGTATTTCTGTGAAGTGTTGATGAATAACAGAATTTAAATACCAAGTCATCATAAAACTGAAGAAGCACAGTTTAGAAAATCTTAGCAGACTTTAAATTTGACTAAATCTCTAATCACATAAGAAAATGAGGCCCTCCCTAGAGCTACCACATCCTACTGTAGTCGTGTTGTATCAAATTGAAGCATTTCTTAATTTAACTATAAGCCATTATTTGAAATGTAGGACTGTGGATGTCATATAGATCAAAGCTATAAAGAAAAGCAAACTTCTAAGGAGAAATTTCACAGTAAACACTTTCTGTGAAAATGCCATGCTCTGGATTTTGTCACTGAGTATTTGCAAACCACACCAAGCGTGTATGGACAACTAAACTGGTGAACATATGTAATCAACATGATAAAAATAATATATCATTCATACTGAAGTTGGCACTGCTGCCAGACATAAAAGTACAGTTGCAAATAAACCAACTGAGAAAAGTCGCAGAAATACGGATGAACAAGTGTCTTAGTCTTCCTGCTAGTCTGTTTTTCAGATGTTGTAGTTTCACTCTTTTGGAAAATAAATTCCTACTGTTCTCCAATAAATGTTACTGCTAGGAAAAGATTCTGATTTCTGTAATACATTTACCACCTAGAGGATGATAGCTACTTTAAGTGGACCTCGGGATTTTATTTTTCTCAAATTTTTCTGATATTTGACTTGATGTGTTTTTCCTTTGAATTATATATCATGCTTTCTTTTTTGCATTACTTTTTTTGGTAGCTTATAGTATTGATCCCTTAAATAAATCTTTATTTTGCTAGCTTATATAAAATTCTTATGGTATCAGAATGGAAGGAGGCTTTAGGAATTAATCTAATTCCTTATTTTATAGATTAGGAAGCTGAAGATCCAAAAGAATAGTTGTCTCTCATCAAATAATGATAAAGCCAAGATCACTACTCACATTTTTGATTCCCTTATTATCTAGTGAAAGGATGATACTAATGTAATTTTACAACATTTGGAAATTCAGGTATATTTATCTTTTCTTTTCACTTCAGAAGTAAGTGATCCTTATGTTACTTTTAGTGAAATGTGTTTCATATTAAAAGGTCCTATCACTATCAATAAAAAGAACTCCTGAGGTACTTCCTTTCCTCTTCTACCCTCTTTACTTTCTGGCTCTTCAGCAGTCGGTGGTGATGTGGCCTTCATATTCCTGCTGGTGTTGCTTCCTTTCCTTTGTCCTTGAAATCTGTTCTATGTCTTTCTGCTTACTTACTTTCCTTACTTTCTTCATACATAAGTTTTCCTTAACTTTCTGTATCTGCCTTCATTTTATAGCTTTTTCTTTCAATATTTTTTCTTTACTTTCTGCCTTCTTTCCCCATCTCATTTCCTTTCCTGTTTCACTACATTTTTTATTTATTTTATAGAATATGGAAAGATAATGCCAAAAATAAATTAAGTGTAAAATAGTATACTATCTCTTTAGAACATCAGTACCTCACACAAAATACATTAAAATACATATTCAAGAAGGACATAATAGATGCTTTATATTTATAAAGTTAACTACCCTTACTTTCTTTTTTATAATTGTCAAGACCAAGGCACACGGCATTTTTACATGTTTTGCCAAAAGCATATACTTAGCGAATGGCAAGTAGTTTCAGAATCTATCTCTTATGAATTCTTTTCAGAGTTCTTTTCAAATTCATTTTTCTGTCATTTAGTTGCTCCCCCTGATTGTACAGTTTAGTCATTTCACTCACTGTCCTGCTCCTTTCCATATGTTTTTCCTTCATCTTCTTTTAATCTGCTCTTCTTTACTCTGACAAATGACATCACAATTAACGCAGGTGATTGTGAAAGACGGGATGCCTTCCCCCTACGATCAGGAACAAGGCAGGGTATCTGCTCTTACCACTTCTATTTAGTATTATAGGCAGGCAATTTTTAAGAAAAGGCACCCAGGTTATAATGAAGAAATACTACAGATGACAGGATCTTGTATATAGAAAAAATTAAGGAACCACTGAAAAACTATTGGGCAAATAGACAAGTTCAGCAAGGTTGCAGTATACAAAATCAAATAATAAAAATCAATTCACAGAAAAAATTAGCAATGAACAATCTAAAGGAGAAGTTGAGGAAACCATTTTCTTTATAATAGCATCAAAAATAATTACTTACAAATAAATACCAAAAGTAGTGTAAAACTTACACTCTGAACACTATAAAACATTGAAGATCTAAAATACATGGAGTTATATCCTGTGTTCATATGTAGATCAAAAGACTTAATATTAAGTGACAGCACTTCTCAAATTATCTATAGATTCAACTAATCCCAATAAAAATTCCAGCCTACATTCTTTGCAAAAATTGATAAGCTCATCTTAAAATTTATATGGAAATTATTTACATGGAAATTCAAGGGACCCAAAGTTGTCAAATCAATCTTGGAAAAAAAGAACAAAGTTAGAGGACTCCCACTTCCTGATTTCAAAATTTATGACAAAACAATAGTAATCAGGGCAATGGAATACTGGCATGAAGATCGACATATAGATCAATGGATAGAATTGAGAAACATGCTAGACTCAATACGTCAGAAAAGTAGAGAACCATACAATTTCACTCCTATGTAGGATATAAAACTGAAAGCAGCAAATGAACAAGACAAACAAAAACTCAAAGACACAGACAACAGTTTAGTGGTTACCAGAGGGTAATGAGAGAAAGGGTTAGTGTAAGAGGAGAAAGGGGGTCAAATATATGGTGAAGAAAGAAGAATTGACTTTGGGGAGCAAACCACACAATACAATGTATACATGATACAGAACTGTACACTTGAAACCTTTATAATTTTACTAACCAATGCATGCCAATAAATTTAATTTAAAAAAAAAAGAAGCAAGAAATAAAGCATCACATTTGCTATCAATTGCTTTTTCATAAAGGAGCCAAGATATTCCATGGTAAAGCACCATCTTTTCAAAAAATGGTGCTCAGACTACTGGACAGTCATGTAAAGTTGGATCCTTAGCTAATACCATGCACAAAAATGTACTCAAAATAAATCATCACCTACTATGAGAGCTAAAATTCTGAACCTTATAGAAGAAAACATAGAAGTAAATCTTTGTGACCTTTGACTATATAAGGGTTTCTTAAAAATGGCACCAAAAGTACAAGGCACCAAAAATAAAAAGGATAAATTGGATTATATCAAAATTATAAACTTTTCTGCTACAACAAACACAGGATAAGTCTCGCCCTTGAGACTTTTGAAACCAGAAGTGAATTGAGCTTGAAATTGCAAATTAACTGCAACCTGTTTCAATTCCTGATTGGATTGAAATTATTCACCCCTTTTCCATTTTGCCTGGCAGGAAAAGCTATGTCTTCTGTGGGACAAAATAACATTGACTTTTCTTTCCTTAGTCTTTTATACATGTCTGATACATAATCAGAAATTCTAAGATATCAAAGTAGCAGAAAAATTTGACCAATTATCAGAAGAAAATTTAGCTAGTAGAAAAAGACCCCAGATGCCTGAGATGCTGGAATTAGTAGGTAGGAGTTTGAAATAACTGTTATTAATATTTTAAAGCAAAATTTTGAAAAGTGGAGGATTTCATATACATGAGCTGTATTTAAAACACATTCTAATCCTTGCTAACAGATGTCACCCCAATAAGTCTAACAATAAAAATGAATTAAAATAAAATAAAATAAAATAAAACACATTCTAAAATTGAATAATGTAAGTATGTAAAATTAAGGATTTATTGGATAGTTATAACAGCAGGTAGACAAGCAGAAGATAGGATTAGTGAACTCAGATATAACTGAATAGAAATTATCCAAACTGAAGCACGGGTAGAGGGTGGGGAAGAACAGAAAAGAAAGAAAACAACCTCAATGCCCATCAGCAAATGATGGATAAAGAAGCTGGGGTACATTTATACAATAGAGTATTACTTGGCCATAAAAAAAATAAAATCTTATATTTTTTAACAACATGGATGGAACTAGAAACTATGCTAAGTAAAATAAACCCGATTGCGAAAGACATATTATCTCACTTATATGTGGAATCTAAAGACAAGAATAAATGAACAATCAAAACAGAAAAAATTAGTGGACACAGACAATAGTTTAGTCATTGCCAGAGGGAAAGAGAGAGGAGGATTCAAATATATGGTGATGGAAGGAGGAATGACCTAGGTGATGACAATACAATGCAACATGGATGCTGAAAAACTGTATGTACACGTGGAACCTATGTAATTTTACTAACCAATGTCACCCCAATGAATTTAATTAAAAAAAAGGAAGAGAACAAACTGAAAAGCATGGGGCATTACAAATGGGCTGTCATATGCAATGAATGTACAGGAGTAGAAGAAAGATATACTAAAACAAAGGAAAAAATTAAAGAGATAACCCTTGAGACTTTTCTAAAATTAACACCAGTCATTAAACAGCAAACTCAAAAAGCTCAGTACCCTATCCTCAATCCAAACAAAATAAGTGCCAAGAAAATTATATCTAAGCACAACATGGTCAAATTACTGAAAATCAAATGTAAAGAGACTCCTCCCCAATCAGCTGAGAGAGGATGCTAAGCAAGGAGAGAATGCAACTTGACCTGCCTCCCCCCGTTCAGGTTTCAAAGTCTAAGGCAGTAGTCAGCCAAGTTTGTCATTTTGATTCTTAAAAAATAACAAAGAGAAAAATTTTAAATGCAGCCAGTACAAAAAGAAAGAAAAACCAACCCCATATTACCTTTGAAGGAACAACAATAAGACTAAAGTAACTGAAGATCTTGAATTTGAAGATTAGAAAACTTCTAGCGGACATGGAACCATTCTTCAAATAGTTGGCCAATAGTGTTATAGGACATAGCTATATTCCTTCTGAAGCTAAAACCTAGGATTATTAAATTTATGGATATTATAGTGACACTGATTAGAGCTCAATGAATGAAGTTCTTTCAAATTATAAAAGTCTAATAATAAATGGAACTGTTTATTAATTAGTCATTACTTAACAAGTGTTTATTGGGAGCCTACTGTGCATCAGGTACTATTCTAGGAATTGGTGTACATCAATGACAAAGAAAAATCCCTGCTCTCATGGAGCATGCTTTTAGTGAGGCGGGGAGAGACCATTACAAATTAATAAATAGATGTTATGGCATGTTAGAATAAGTATTAGGGAGGCAGCACATAGGGAGGAAATAGGAATTGGGAATTAGAAGTGGGAAGCATGGCCCAACCAGAGAGGATGCCTCATGGAGAAAGCACAAGGATCTTGAAGTAGGAATGTGCAAAAGAAGCCAGTGGCAGCTGAAGCAATTATTTGCCAGGGGAATGTAGCAGGCTGTTAGGTGAGAGACTTTGTGGAGGAACCTTCCAGGCCATTGTGAAGGGTTGGTTGTTACAGTATTTTGAATGAGATGTAGCTGTTGGGGAAAATAATCCACACATGCTGAATTTTAAAATAATCTTTTTGTTGTTTACTGAGTATCCACCTGCAGAAAGAAATGAAGGGTTTGCCATTTAAAACAAAGGGATTCCCAGTTCTGTGAAACAAATGTTAAGTTTGATACTGATCTTTAAAGGAGTCATGTTAAGGATTATTTCTACTATTTGAGTTAACGGAATGTGATATAAAGGTCTTTTGATTATTGAATGCTTGATTTTTTTCATCAAATAAAAACCCTAAGAGGGTTTTTATCAGAGAAGTGATTTCATTTATATTTAAGCAAATAATTCAGACCGACATATGAGAATGGACGGCAGGCAGGGAAGGGCAAGGTTTTGTGACTTGCAATGATCTTGGCAGGAGATGATGGTCGTTTGGCCCAGGGTAGTGACTGTGGAGGTGGTGAGAAGTGGTCAGATTCTGGAGATACTTTAAAAGTAAAGGCAGGAGAAATTGCAGATGGATTGTACATGGGGTTTGAGACAAAAGAGATAAGGATAATTTCATTGCAGGAGCCTAAGCAACTGGAAGCATGAAATTAACTGAGGGAAGGAAAACTGTGGGAGGATTTGGTTTGGGGGTTGGGCAGGTAGAGACCAAGTTTTTTTTTAAAATGTTGACTATCTCAGAAGGTAGTGAGCTCCTCATCACTGATGTTGCAGAAGTTGATCAAGAAAGCCACGTAGAAGGCTTAGATAGTTTTGATTTATGTTGGATTAGACCAGTGCTTCTTAAATTTAATGTGTCTACAAATCATCTGGGGATCTTGTTAAAATGGAGGTTTTAACTTGGGAGGTCTGGGACAAAGCCTAGAATTTCATATTTCTACCAAGTTCCTAAGCAATTGGGTACGACCCTGATACTGGGTGATTCTGATAGGCTGCTTCAAGGACCACACCTTGTTAAGATTAGATCAGTGGTTTCTAAACCTTTTGTAAAAAGGATTTTAAAAATGTATTTTTAATGAATGCTAATAATTTCTAATGCTCCATATTCAAACATTGTGAAAGATTCTGTGACACAAAGTATCCTCTATTCTCAAACCTTCCTACTGCTTAACAAGATCACCCACAGTGCTTTTTCAGTTGATTGTCACAGACTTTCAGTTGATAGCAATTGTTAACTTTGGGAATATAATTTAGAAAATGTAAAATAAGACTGTTAATTTACTATCACCATACATGAATTTGTACTTTACTAACTCTCAAAAGCATCTGATCCACTGGAAAATAACAACATATGTGTTATTTATTCATTGCTCATGATCAGCTATACTCGTATATGACTATAAACCCCTCTCTTAACCCTCTACTCTTTTTACCTGCTTCCTTCTTGCCTGCTGATCTGTCTTGCCTACAACTGCTAATTCCTGGACAAGATGATCTCCCACTTTCCTTTCAACTCAATCTGAGGTTCTCCTGTTCTATGATTCAACCATTTCCCTGACTTACACCGTAGATCTGTAGCAAGGTGTGGTTGCTTCTATTGGAAATGGATACAGGTCTGAATCAGGACCTTAAGCCATTTTATAGTACAATTGCTATAGGAAAATTACATTGTATTTATATTATTTCTACTTCCACAGACTTTTCTAAACATTTCACTGACTGTGATCCTGCTATCTATAAGTAGTTTGACTTGTTTTCCATTGTCTCAAATTATTTTCTAGAAATAGATTTAATATGAGAAGTAGAATAAATAGCCCTGTATCAGTCATTAGACACAATAGTAAGTATCTTGAGACATTTATGCCATTTGATTACATGCATACATTCATTTATTAAATATGCATTGATTAATTATTGGAGTTATTCAATAAGTATTAAGTGCCTGCAGTGTACTAGACACCAATGGTAGGTATATATTTTGTCCTGGAACTTATCGTACATCCCTTCCTGGAATTCAAGATTTTAACCACGTCATTTGAGCCAATGCAATTGCATTGTAAAATTCTGATAGATTGGATTATCACAGTAATTCATGCTTTGTATATAACACCTCTAACAGTGTCTGCACTGGTGAAATAAGCAAAATCAGAAGTTATAAACTGACACCCTAAAATTTTTGTCATGGTCTCTTTTTCATTGGAAGTGTCCTAACAACATTTCTGCATCTTCTGAAAATTATTATGAGAGGAAACAATTATTCCAGAAGTTCCATCCAGGTTTGCAGTTTTTCCAGGAAGGAATAGAGTGATATTCTTCCATTCCATTCCTTTTTTTTTTAATGTAGCAGAGCGAATGGAAATATTAATGTTAATTATTCATGAAGCTAAGTAAATGAATCACTTTTTCAGTACATTTTAATAGTCTGTTTTTTAAAATTCTTTTTATAGTCCAAGTTAAAAAATATTGTTTACAATATAGTTTATCATTATTCAGTCAGCTTATTATCAAATAATATGAAAAGTTAAAATAAGATTTAAAAATTAATTGGTAGAATGATACTTTTTATAGCAAATCTACCTTTATTTTTAATCTGTTAATAAACCTGTATTGCTAACATTTCTTAAATAAATGGGCAGTAGTGTTCCTTTTTTAAAATAATTAAATAACAGTGAAATTCATCTTCTTACCACAGCTTACTCTGAGTGCTGCTAACTACTTCCTTACTCTGTGGTCATTGTTAATACTTGGGTTGACACTCTTTTAGACCATTTTTCTGTGTGTGTGTGTGTGTGTGTGTGTGAGGGAGAGAGAGAGAGAGAGAGAGAGAGACTGGCTGACTCTGTCTTAAATAATAGGATTGTACTCTGCACAGTGTTTTGCAACTTGCATTTGTTTTAACTCAGTAATATATTGTGGACATCTTTCAGTGTCATCATATGCAGAAATACTTGCCCATTTTGGAATAGCTGTTTTATACAGCATAGATCAAAAGACTTATTTAAAGAGTTTTTTTTGTTGTTATTTTTAACCAGTGAAATATTCTCCATTATTAAAAAGCCTCATTAAAAACCTTAAGTTTTTGTAGAACATATTGTGACCCAGACATTCCAGCCCTCAAAACATTATTATACTTGAAAAGTTGTAAAAGGAAAACTGAGTTGTACCTTTAGTGAAATAGCTACTAGGGTGGTCTTTAAAGAACAAATATATCAGTACCAATAGGAAACTGAAATTATTATAGCTAAATGTTCTTTGTCCTCATGTGAATTGCAAAGGCCAGGTGACTCACAATTCAACACTACTGTGTGAATTAAAATACTCTAGGCATTTGGCTTTAATGTATCACTTTATTTGATGATGGAAACTGTGTTCAGCACCTGTCATAGTGCTCCATTTTTAACATGACAAAATTCCTTACTTTTAATCCAACATGTATCTTCCTCCATGATCTGACCTCAACCTGTACTTTATATTTTACCACTAATAGCTTTCTTACATAAGACTTTTTTGTTTAAATTAAATATTTAGTTTACTTAATAATGTTTAGTATGTCCTTTTCTATGGCCCTTGTTTATGTATACATTTTCAATTTTCTTGAACTCTAGCTTTCTCTACTTCAGCCTTTCAAAGAGTTTTTGTTATCAATTCTTTAAAAATCTTTTTCTTTGACATTCAACTTTATTAATTAAAAACATAATTCTTAAAAATCATACCTGTCTTTCAAGTCTCACTTAAATTCTCTGTTTTTGAAAACTTTCATAATCATTTCACTTACAAATGATTTCCCCTTTCTTTGGCCTTCTAATCCAGTATCTGACCTACCTTTCTGCACTTGTAATACAGTAGGGTAGTACTATCAGTAGCAACAGTAACAGCTAACACGTATTGAGACCTTCCTTTGTGTCAAGAATTCTACTTGATGCTTTCAATGTAATCTTTACCTCACAGTACCCATAAGAGTCAGATATTATGATTATCTGTATTTTAGAAACAAGAACGAACCTTTGACATTTTGTAATTTCTCATGAGTTGCTCGTAAAATGACAGTTTCCCTTGCACGTGCTCTTTACCACTGTGTCTTGCTACCTGTAACTCAGCTTCTCGTAGGACAGACTAGCTTTAATTTAACTAACTTACAAGTAACTAGTGTATAATATTAAGTTTGAAACTTTTTTTGAAGTTCCATACTTATATTACATTAAATTTTAATACTGTTTTCATATTAGTTTTTTTCCCCCAACAAAATTCTTGTTAAGAGTAAATGGAAAATACTATTAGGTACCAATTTTTAATTTTCCTTGAGTTCCCTAAAACATTCAAGGCTGGATGGACTTAATAGTACCTATATTAGAGACATAATTTATACTGAAAACTCTTAAAACCTAGTAGTTGAGTTCTTTGTTCCTTCAGGGAATTACCTATGAACATATAATCCATTTTAAAAGAATTTTCAGTTAGATTCTATTTACTACTACATTAAATCTACAGAAAATAGCTCCTCGGGTAGTGATTTTTATAGTCATTTAGATTTTTCTCACATCTGTATTGAACTCTGAAGTGAGTCATGACCAGATATAAATATTAACATTAATTTCTCTGATCAATAAACTCAATATATTTTGTCAATTTTATTTTATGACATATTTTAAATCATTATAAAACAAATATTTAAAATTATCTTTTTATTTTTACTTTAGTATAATTTTCTTATTCTGCTTCTCTCTCAAAGTTATTGAAGATAAATTAAAATTTTGTTTGTTGTATTTCTCTTACCAACCAGGGTATTTTTGTATATCATAATTTTTCTCTAAATTGTATAAAAGAATATTGATTTTTTAATTTTAAAACAACGATGTACTATTTGTTCACATGTTTTTTTATTTTGTTTTTTTGGTGATTCCCTGGCTGGGAATCGAACCCAGGCCGTGGCATTGAGAGCGCTAAAGCCTAGCCACTACATCACCAGCCCCTTCACATGTATTTTTAATACACCAAAATAATAAATATGTCATGAAGATTTTTAGTAACTTGGGCTTTTTCCCTAATCATGTGCAGTTGACACATGAATATACTTATAGAATTAGATATATAAATTTGGGAGCCATGTAATATTATATGTTGACTCACTATATTATTGCTCTGTTGTATTGATAAAAATTCACAAAATCTTTTAATACTTGCTTTAAACGATTTAGAAAACAAACTAGTTATTGTAACAATAAAACTCATTTCATGCCTTTTTCCAAAATATTTTATTTGTCATAAAATGTTTTAGATATTCAAAACAGAACTTTTTTCTTTTGTAGTATTTTTAGTTATGAAGTTTCTTAACTTTCATCTTTTACTTGAGAGAACTGTATCCTTCATGTAATTGGACATTTGCAAACGTCTGCATACAACTTTTGGTTCATGCTGTAAATATTTGTGGGTCTTCTGATGTCCCTTCTGGGATTTTATCTGTGACTAATTTATCCCATAGCTCTTTAAAAACATTGTCAGTTGTTGAATTTTTCAGCCATTTCTTCTCTGAAGACATTTGCTAATCCTTTTTAGTGCATTTAGTACTTAATAGATTTGATTCTAGTATTGGGTTTCTGTTTTTCTCCATACGGAATTTCATTCTCTTCAAAATTGTTTACAAGCATTACATGAAAAATCCATGGTAATTTTGGCAGTGTTTGTAAAGATATCTTTTATGAATGAGGCTTCTGACAGGTATAACTTGTCTGTGGCTGTTTAATTCATGGAATTTTACCTTTAAAAAAATTACAAAAGCTAGGGGAGCTAATTCATTTTCACTCTTAGAAGACTTGCATTAGTAGAATTCTTCCAGCATTAAGTACAGAATTTGGTTTCCCTCTGTTTATTGCTTTATTATGGGGAACTTTTACAATGGTAGTTTTTCTCCAGTTCTTACTGTGACTCTGATGGGATACCACCAATCACAGGAGAAGTGGGGAAAATATGCTTTATTCTTGTATACTTGATGAGGCTATTTAACTTTCATTATAAAAATTTACTTTATGACTAATATTTCAGTAATATAAATGTTCAACATATACAAAATATGCACATTTCCTAAATGGAAGCTTTTTAAAAGTAAGCAGAATTTTTTTGAACTACTATAAAATATCTCCTAATATTTTTATTGACATGGATGTATAATCAGTTTACTGAGATTTTATAAAATCTTAGTTTACAAAAAATTAAGTATCTTCTTTAAAGTTTTACATAAATAGATCTTGATGCAATCCAAGATGTAGACATTTAAAGGCAACAGAATTTTTTCAGACATTAAAACCTTGAAATATCTTTTTCTAATTTTTAAACTTCTAATGGTCATCCTGACTTCTCAAAGGGTTAATCTTCCCAATACGAACTAACATTAAATTGATATGACCAGTGAAATTTATGGTAGAGATTAACTTAATTTTTATCCTGTTTTACATATATACTTAAACTATATACCTAGGCCCAAACAATGAGTAATTGAAGCATATGACCAATTTTATAGATGAGATTAACATCCTTTCACTGATGAGCTCAACCTCAACAATTTTGTGTGTATACTTTATAAAAAATAGTATTTATTTTAAAACATGAAAATTATTCTTTTTCTGAAAATATTAATAATAATCTTTCTGGATTCCTGATGAAGATGCAGCTCAAGGTATGGCATTTTCCCTCTATATGTTTTTGTTTTCTCTTAAACCTAGTCTATCATCCACTTTAACTGTGCTGCAGTTCTCAGATACATTGTAAAACTTAAATTCTAAACATTTCCACAAAACTGTGCCCTCCCCTACCAATCTTTAATTTCTTCCTAGTTTTCTTTCTATATAAATGTTCCCAAAATAACCATTGTGTTGGTTTTTGGCAAGGTATTTTTCATATTTAGTAATGTTATGTTCCTAATCCTATAATGTTTAGTCTTGGTTTCGAATAACTCCCTTTTAGCAAATCAGAGATTGGGATAGTAGGTATTTAGAGTAACTTGCTTAAAAGCTTTGTTTGAAAATACTATTGGCAGACGTTTAATTCCTGTCGTGTTCTTCAGCTGATCTAGTACGAAGGCTTTGGATTTATACTTGGCCCTCACCAAAGTAACTGTGTCTTTTGTGGCTTCCTGTAGCAGGATGTAGGTTTCCATGAATGTGTTTCTGTTTGCTGCCAAAAGCTACCTCAATAACAGTGTTGAAAATGACTATCAGTTCTACTGTCATAAATTTTGGAATGTTATATTAAAAGTATTTAACCCTTTTTGTAGTATATTTTATACTTTCTTCTAAACATTCATGTTGCAAAGAAGCTACAGAATAATAGAGTATATTTGGATTCACATTGTAACAGTTTTTATTTGAACTTGGAAAAATCTATCTTATACTTCATTCATACACATTCCAGTTATATGAAGTATACTGGATATGTAATATCTTATGCATTTCTGATTGTGTATTTTCATTGAGGTACTAACATTATCATCAACAATTATTATCTAAGCACCTTTAGACTTAAAGACAAGCTAGAGAAAGCCTATTATACCCTAAGATACATCTCCAGAATTTCTGGAATGTGATGACTGTTCATCAGAACCACTGACATGAAAAAGCTCCTTAAAAAATAGTAAACATTGTGCTTTCTGTCTAATATAAAGGATGCATTACATTTTTTCTCATTAATAGCAAGGATTGCATATTGTATCTAAAGAGTAGCCTGCGTGTTTATTCTGATAGTTCTTATAATGTACCCTACTAATCATCCTAAAAGGACTAAACAAGAGAAATAAATGATAGTGGATAGGTAAATAGATAGATAGTTAGAGTGATTGATCAATCTTTGACCAGCTTTGAGTTAAGAAACTTGTAAATGTGAGCTGCTGCAGTCTTGGCTTTGTAATTGCAATTTGAGGAAAACCCATTTTACCCTTTGTTGACTAGCGTCTATTTTCAGCCATGTCCTCCTTACTCTCTGCGTAAATATAGAAAGTAATTATAAAGCAAGTTAGGAAAGAGGCATTGATTCATTCATTTACTATGTAGTTTTAGTTAATGTTAAATACCTCTATTGGTTTAATAATAAAATATCTCTACATAAGGTGCAAGAGCACATGCTGATCGCCAATAAGGTGCTACTATTCAAAAAATCTTTGTAATCCTTACATGAGATCAAGTAAATTACTATTTTCTAAAGTACAATTTAAATAATAACTATTAAATGCACATACTTATTTTTATTTATTTTATTCTCTGTCCACTGAGGTCACTGTCCTGAAATAAACAGTATAATTTAAGCTATTTTATGTACTAGAAATAATTATCCTCTATTTGGAGACTATTATGTGTCCTTTGTGCTGAAGAGAGGTGTTTCCTCAATCTGAAATACATTCTTGCTCATCATTTCTAACATTGAGCTTTAAGCAAAAATTAGATACTTGAAAATCATTCCACATTGACAACAGTAATGAAAAATACAAATGTGATTGCAAAAATAGATAAAAAAATAAGCACATAGCTAATTTTTTCTGATTTTTAATTTTTTATGTTTGTATTTTTATTGAGTTGTAACTTACATACAGAAAAGCAAATTAGTCATTCGTATGCAGCTCAATGAACTTTTACTATGTTACCACCATCCAGCACTCAGAAATCATCTTCATTCCCATCCAACCCAGTAGATTAGTTCTACATAACTCAATGTTAAAATCAATTTTTAAGTTATGAAAACTTTTTTCACAACATAATTTATCATCTGTGTATCTGCTTCACATGGTTTCTGAGCTACTGTCAAATGATTTTTATTAGAATTAAAGCATAATTTTTTATTGTTAAATTTATTGGGGTGACATTGATTAGTAATAAAGCATAATTTTTAACTTGAGTTGGTCAGACCTTAATATCAAATAGTATATTCTTTCACTATGATATTTTTATATAAATCACTAGTGAATGTAAAAAAAATAAAAACTGTATATAAAGATTAAAAGTTTTATTAATAAGCACCTATAATCATTAGATAAATTCCTAAAGTACACCTTCATAACTCTGGTTATAATGTGAGCTTTTAAACCAATTTCTATGAATTTTATTTATGATTACAGTTAGTCTACAGATTTTCATATACATATATATATGTGGCATTTGTATATCATAGAGTACAAAGCTTCTTGAAAGGGAAGTAATATTTTGTATTCCAGAACTCCAGTGTCCTCTAACTGAATTGACTGTCATCCAGGTATGGGTTTGATAAACTGACACAACAGCGAAAAGAATTCCTGTCCCATGTCAGCTTATCAAACACACTGTGGACAGCATGTCTTTGACATTTGAGTACATTCTCAATTATTTAAGTTCTGAATAGACATCACGAAGCTCATGTTCAGTGAAACACAACCTCAGTATTTCCAGGTGATTTTAAAAAACACCTGATAAAACTGAGGTATAGTACCACTAAACTTTAAGAATTATCCAAAAACTAGGAAAAAATAACACATAGAGTTATAGAATTGCAATGTCATTTGTTCAGTCTGTTGATGGAACAGATGTTAATGAAATAAATACACGTAATGACAATATCCTGCCACTCTGATAAACAGTTTCAAATTATGTATTACACATATATATCCTGTAGAATAAAACACTAAAAATCAAGGGTTTTTTTTCTAATCTAGTTGATATCACAACAGATTACCCCCTGGGAAAGTTACCTTTCAATCTGACTCTCTCACTGTTTTTTCCACCTTCGTTTAATTATTTTATTTTAAAATGTTCATCTCAGAAAGTTAGTTGCCTTCATTTTGAATGGTGTGCCAGAATCATTTATGCATTTTCTGGGTTAAGTATGGATGTATTTTCTCTTAAAATTTACTCTTAATGCCATATATATATTCTGGTGAAAAACTAACTTAAAAGTTGATATAGGTCAAAACATGTTTTCTTATATAATATTTAACTTTATTTACATATATTTATAATAAAATAGTTAAATCTGTAACAATTATGGGTGAATTTGACCAATGTTAAATCATACACAATGTGGCAACATATTTTCCAGGTTTATTTTCTATACCTTTTTAACCCTTTGCAGAAGAAATTACATTATGCAGTTACAGTACCTCATCAGTGGAGCTCCATTTCTGTGCTGCAAGCAGAAATGTAGTACAACAATGCTGTGCAGAAGTTGCTCGCTCCTCTTTGGAGAAAATCGCAGTATCCAAGACTCTTTTTTAACAAGGGACTACTTTTAAATGTGTCTGGTCACCTCAAAGGATATGTAGGGCATTTCCTGCCAGTAGGATTAGAGGAAGGAAGCACCAGGCCAAAATGTTTGATGTGTGATGTACTGTAATTCCTTTCATGTGTTCAGTGGCTTTTATCTGTTGATCAATGTTCTGCTACCAATTGTGACCCTGGTGTGGTCCAGGGTATTAAAATTCGACCTTCCTTAATATATAGAGTCATTAACTATACCTAGCAGCATTATTGTAATTAAGGATACTGTTGGGTTTTTTTAATAACCACCTCTCATTTTCATTAAAGTATTTATTTTTCATAATTGGATATGCCTCCTAAATACTGTGATTCTCATGAAAGAGATGATTCAATGTTAGAGACTGCCAGTACCAACATTACTGTAGATAGATGCTCTTTAGGTTTCCACGTATTATGTAGTATACGTGGTTTTTAAATCAGCATTTTCATCTTACAGTGCTGTATGGGCATCTAAAGTTCAATATAAAAACTAGTTTTATAATGTAGTTTTCCTGGATGTGTGTGTCTTATAGGCAGAAAGTATTGACAAAATCGCTATCAGCAATATTATATATTAATACCTTTAATGAAACAGAGTTGATGATTACACATCTTTACTATTCTAAGATCACATATTCAAAAGTAATAAACTGCTAAACAGCTATAGCTTTAGCCTTTTCTTTAAAAAAAACAAAAATGAGCAAAAGTAGCTGATTATATATAGTGACCAATATTTGGTAACCGAAATGTTCAACTATAACAACCTATAGAAATGATCTCTGAAAGTATTGTCTTATAGAATTGTATACCTGGAACCTATGTAATTTTTACTAATCAATACCACCCCAATAAATTTAACAAAAGAAATAGAAAATAAATATTCAACTGTAGAGGATTGGTTAATATAAAAATAGTATATCCATGCAGTGAAATTCTAAGCAACCATAACAAGGAAATATGTGTACCTATTTGATTAACATGAAATATAATTGAAGTATTTGTTAAGTGAACAAAAGAGTTTTAAAAACTGCATAGAGAGCGTGGTCTTATATAGGTACAAGATTACTTGTGAATGGAAAAATAGCTCTAGAGGGTTACACACCAAGTTGTCAAAGAAGTTGTTTTTCTTGATTTTATTTATGGATAGTTTCTAGATTTTTTAGATTAATTTGAATTCTGTAATTGATGTTTTAAAAACTAGGAAAACATGACAGTTTTACATCCAGACTTGTCTTCAGATATTGTAAATTTTTAGATTTTTTTTCTTTTTTACTCAGTATGAAATACATGAAAATAGATTCTTTATTTTTATATTCATCTTTCTTATGACTTTTATGTTTGCTTTTTGGATCTTTTTAAACTTAGTTTTAGTATGATATCATTAGCTCATCCATTAGTCATTCAGCACTCAACAATGGTGGTTTTAAAGTAATATGTGCTCTGTTCTGGTATGTGTGTGTATGTGCACACATGTGTGTGTATGTGTGTGTGTGTGTGTTGAGGGTTATTTTACTTGAGGAAACAGTTTAATCATTTCTCCTCATATGCATATACAGATAATTTTAGTATACATCTTTTGTCTCTCTGGTGCTGGATATATCATTCATACATTAATTTGACTAAGACGGCAGGCATGTACTAGCTGTCAAACAGACTAGTTATTGGAATGTTATCTTTACCTTCCTGGAACATAGTTTAATTATTTTTGTAATTATACTTGAAGTATATTAATTGATTTTTTTAAACATTTCTCAAAGTAAAGAAATATATGGCACATTTTAAATATAAAGGAAGAACTCAATGAATTTTTATCTATTCTTAGTATATTAATGTAGCCTCTGCATTTGTTTTATCTTATAAGAAGATAATTCACTAGTTTTATAAAGTGAAGTTATTATCACTGTAGCTTAAGATATTTTCAGATTATGGCTTATGATCTGAATACTTAAGATAAAAATAATCATGATGATATTTTAAGCATAATAGTGTACAATGTAAAAAAATTTTTAATGACTATGACCTTTCACCAATAATTTGTAAACAGTTATTCAATTAGCCTTTTATAAAAGGTACAATAATTTTCTGCAAATTCTTTTGTATTTTTTGCAACATGTTAAGATATAGATATACAACATGTGTAACTCAAAACATGTTAATGTTGAAAGAGAATGCTGTGTTTTAATAAAATGTGATTTTATTAATGCACAGAAAATTAGTAGCAGATAGTGTGAATGTTTGAGGAAGTATTTATACATAAAAAAAATCAAACAAATATGCATAAATGTACTAGATAACTGTTAGAGAAATTGGTGATAGAAAAGATGTTTAGAAATAAGTATAATAATGCCTCCTCTTACTGCAAACGGCTATCTTATTGAGGTATATTCTGTTTCTTTTCTTTGGGTACCATAAAGCAAAAAACATATCTTTATTTCTATAAACAGTTATGATTTTAAGGACTACTTTGGTATTTACAGAAAGAAATTTAAAATTTATCATAAGCTAAATTGTGAGTCATTTTTGTAACATCTCTTTAACAGCTGTTTGACCTCATTATTTCTCAGTTCATAAATTTGATTTTGAATGCTTTTTCCTCAACACACATGCTAAGGTGTGAAAAATATCCTTTTTCCCACTACTTTCATGCCTCAATTTTATTGGTATTTCCTATTTCTTCCCCCACTTTTGACCATGTCTTATTCAAAATTTTTGAATTTGAAGAATTCATTAAGTAAAATAACATTTTATTTTATCTAAATCAGTTCCTTTTGTATTCCCTCTGAGTGATAAAAAAACTTTTTGTTTTTATATTTATTTTGTAGCCAAATCTAAAAATTACATAATTGTTCTCAAAAGTTTTACTCTGGTCTTGAGTCTATTTTGAATATCTGTACTTTCATAATTTTTATATGTTTGTCTTTGCTATTGTTCAGCATTTCTGTAACAAGGTTATTTTGTTACAATGTCATGGTATAGAAGCAGAACTGAAGATTAAATGTTTTTGTAGTCATTATTTTGTTTCTAAAAACTGCTAAATGTACACCGTTAGATTGTTTATACGTTGCCTTAGTTCTCCTTTTGCCTTCTTTGTTTTAATTATAGCTGAGTAAATGCCCAGGGGCAATGTATTCAGAAACTATACTATAAATATTATTTACCTAATTTTAAGATGATAAAAAATAGTGTTCTCTAGTATCAAGTAAGCTTATATAAAATTAATTAGTGGAATAAACAGTATAACTTAAAAATTTTGGTCAAATAGTTTATATTTTTTTTATCAAAGTCAATCAGTGCTCTGTTATTGTGGCATGATATTTAACCAAATTTGATACATGATTAAGAACAAGCATATTACATTTAGTATCTTTATATTTTCATATTTCTTGCCACATTGATACATTAATATCCAAAATAAATAAAAATATCGTAGAGAATAAGATAGGGAGAAATATTTGTATATTCTTACTTTCCTGAAGAAGAAAAAATATGTCTTCATATTATCAAAGATGTACTAGTGTTTCACTTCCTGAGTAAAATAGGCAATGATTTATTTTCACCTTCATTAATTCCTGAATGCATGAATAAAATACTGTATTTGGAATTCTTATCCATAGTAATACATAAAATTTTGAACTTAATTATTCTGTAAAACTGGATAGTGTTAATCCTAGATTTAATGGAGCACTTTCTAGAACCTCATCTCATGAGACTAAGTTGCTATAGAGAAAAGTTTTCAAAAGAAGACAATTCTAATACCCAACCTTGGAAAACAGTATATGCCTTTCGAGTGTATGCATTTATTATTGACAAGGATATCCTCAGAATTTCCTTGTAGCATTGCTTTTGTTTTGAATAATAGAGTGACCTAATTCAAATCCATTAATTAATCACATCTTGATTATAGATGTTAGGTAAGGGAAAGTTTTCTCATGGTCTTTTCAGCTACGGTAACCAGAGGGAATCTCCATAGAAGAGTGAGACCCTTGAAGGATATGTTGAATTGTTGCAAATATGCCAGATAGAGAGAAAGAAGGGTCAATGAATAGATGCCGCTACACTTACAGACCTGAGCAGTCTTCTCTCTGTATCAGGATTGGTTAAAGGGGCATAATGAGAGAGAAAGGTGGGGAAAATTGATGGAGATTAGATTGTGAAAACTTTGAATTCATGCATTAGGAATTTTTGCTTCAGTGCCTGGGTGAAAGGGAAGATCCTTGCTAATTTTTTTTTCCAGGTTTGTACTATTTTTGGAGGATTAAACACAATGCAAGCACATAATAGGTGCTTAAAGAGCACAAATTCTGGTACCACACTGCCTGGATTCAAGTTCCAGCCTTTCCAGCTCACTAGCCTACTAGACTTTAGCCAACGTAAGGGACTTAACTTTCCATATTTACTTGTGTGTAATATATACTACTTACCTTTCAGGGTTTTGATGAGGATTACATAAATTAATGCATGTAAAGCATTTAGAACTTGACTAGCACTCAGTAAATATTCAGAAATATTAACTGAATACTTAGCTGTAATAATTACTGTAACTGGTGAATATTATTGAAATAATTAGTTAATCTAGCTGTATTATATTGATTAAATAGGGGGATGGATTCCATCTCTAGTCCTTGCCCATGCAAAATTAAATAAGTAAAATGTCACTGACAAACTAAGACATTTTAATTTTTTATGTACCACTAAAAACAAAAACAAACAAACAAAAAAAACAATGTATCTCATTTTATCCTACCCACCCTAGAGGTTTATGTTAGTTTAAAATTACCAGATGGTATTTGTAGTTTTAAGCCCTATTTAATACTAGTTCATTTGCACAGTACTTTATAGTTTACAGAGTACTTTCACATATTTTACCTCTAATTTTAACTACAGCCCTGGGCAATACTTAGTACTCAAATTTTACAGCTGTGAAAACCAAGCTCAGGGTTGCCCAAGATCACATAGGTAACTTGAGCTCTTAACCACTGCATTCTAATTCTAGTTGGCCTTTCTTTGAAACTTAATCAGAACAATGTAAAGAATAAGAAAATGCATCCTATACTCACCACCCACCTGTGTTCTGCACTTGATTTTTCAACTCTACCTCATGCATGTAAGACTCACTCCTTGGTCCACTGTAATCTCATTCACAGATTTTTACTCTTATTTACCAGTCTGTTGCATGAATATGCCAGGTTATTTATCCATCATGTTAATGGATGTATATGTTTTTAATTTTTCTCTGTCACATATAGTGTTATGTTAAAATGAATATTCAGCATTCTCCTTGTACATGTATATAATAGTTTCTCTGGAGCAGTGCTTTACAAAAGAACTTCCTGCAGAGATGGAAATGTTCTATATTTACACTGTCCATTAGTAGTCACTAGCCATATGTGTCTGTTGAGCACTTAAACTGTGACTACTGTGATTAAGGAACTAAAGTTTTAAAATTGTATTGAATTTTAGTTAATTTTATTAGATACATGCAGCTATAGTAGCTATTGTAATAAACAGCATGACTCTTGGGTGTGTGTGTGTGTGTGTGTGTGTGTGTGTGTATGTATGTCTAGGACAGAATTGCTAAGTCATAAGTTATACATAACTTCAGCTCTGCTAGATGTTACCAAATTGTTCTCTAAAGTAATTATATCAGATTTACATCCCCAGTAGCTGAGTGTAAGAGTTGCCAGTATTCTATATCCTGACAAACACACACTTAGCGTTAATACTGTTGTATTAGACACAACAAACAGGATTGTCTTAGAACTTGAGGAAAAATATATGCTCCAGTGCCCTAATATGATTAGATTTATAGATATGTATCCTCTAATGTATGGTGATAGAAAGATCCCACCCTAGTATACCATAGGGAAAATATATTAAATTTTTTAATTGTTAGACTATGTACTTATTGCTGATTAGAAGATTCTTGATTGATCCCTTTCCTTAAAGAAGCCATCTTTATTCTGATTATTTTGCATGTTGAGATATTCACATTTTTAACATTGCGTATTAAAAAATTTTCTGAACTATTGCTGCATTTTTAAAAACTACTATTTTTCTTTATAGATAAACAGACTTTCTTAATGATTATTGTATGTAAATTTGAGAACGTTGCCTTCTGATCCCTATTGTTCTTGAGCAGTACTGTAATATTTGTGGTTCTGAAGCAACCCTGTGAATTATAAAATATATAAAATCATGTTAATATTTTAATGTTGATTTCCTATATACCAAATCTAAAGGTTCCTCACCTCACCATTTTCTTGTTTTAAATCCACCCTGGGAATATGGACTTTATTAAGTTTAATTTGAAATCTCTCAGTTTTTCTCTCAACTATATATCACACATATACATTTTAATGAAGTATAGTCCTATGTTTTATTTTGAAAACCAGTTCTCACACTGTTAAGTATAGAAAAGAGGCAAAATTGAAGATTGAATTTGTAGTCAGAAGGTGTGGTTCCCCCTGGGACTCTGCTGTTTTCCAGCCTACCTAAATGTTTCCTGTGGGTGCTGAATTACCTAAGATGATATTGGAAAGCCTTTCCCACACCATTAAACTGTATACAAATTTAAGTAATATTATTATTATGGTATATACTTACGTATTTTGCATTATAAAAACACCCTATAGTTTAGTAGGAGAATTGAAATCTTGTGGAATGAAAGAATGTAATTAAAGATAAAAAAAAGTTTAAATGATCAAATTCATCGCATACTCATAAAAATGAATTGAGTAAGTTACAAAGGGAAATTTCTTTGGTAAAATTTTTATTAAAGATTCCCAAGCAATTCAGAATTAGGAGTAGTTTACATGTAGTCCAAGTAATTCAGCTACAATGTGCTTTTTATAAATACTTTTACAGGGTCATAGTGTTTTTTCCTATTATAGAAGATACTTAGAAAATTATAAAGAACATACTTTTTGTATTTAATAATATACAGTGAACATTTCTTTCTCTGTGTTATTAAATAGTCTATTAAAACCTCATTTTTAATTACTCATCAGTGTTTAAACACCATTAGTGTTGCTGACAATCTTTAGCTGAGTAAAGGAGAGCCAATTCTGAATCCCGATTTAAATGATAATTTTTCAAAGGAGGTCTTTGTAAACATTATTTTGGGAGTAGGAGATAATGAATAGTGATTATTAGTAGAAAAAGAAGGAATATTACAAACATTAAGAGAATTTCATAGAAATTTTCAAATGGGATACTTAAATTGTATTTGGAAATAAGTAAGGAGGCTGTTAACTACCAAAACCAATTGTTCTGAGTAAATGACATGAAAACAAAAATGAAGTTAAGAAGAAAATATCTGAGTGAGAAAGGATGCAAACACAATTAGAATAAAGTCCGGGTGGTTCATGACTTACATAATAGGAGTTGACTTACAACTGTGGTAGATTTTATAGAAAAATCGTGAATCAGAATGGTTGCCAAAGTTATGTTACAGAAACATGAGAAGTTAAGTAGGAGGTCTCACTCTCTCTTAATAAGGATACTTTGTAAATATGACCTATTTACATTATTACCATCTTTAGAAACATAAATCTAAAGAAACCTGAGGTATGCAGGGTTTTTACTAAATTTACACTTAGCCTTTTAAAGTCAGTCACCTATGTAGGAATTGCAGTAAACTTCACTGCTAAGTAAGACCATTCTTGGACTCTTAATATGTATAAGAAATGAATTTTTATGCTGAGTACTTGTACGTTTTGGAAATCCATGAGAATTTTATGTAAACACACCTGTAATATAACATTCTGAAAAAATCTCTGATCCCATGTTGTCAATGAATTATTATATATTATTATTTGAATTAAAACTATGCAGATAAAAGGTTTGCATTCTGAAATTTAACATTTGAAAATTAATGAAAGATTACTATTTAACTATTGGCACTATTTTATTAGTGTAATAAGGAAGAGATTGCCTAATCCTGTGAAACTTTATACCATGTGTTGTGTATTATGTTATTTAAAAATTAAGAGGCTGATATTTTGATAATGCTTTCGATATTGTTTTTTTTCCTCATAAGCTAGCCTAACTTTCTAGACTCTTCTTTTTTTGTTGTTGTTGTTCTTTTTTAATGTGTAGTGTTGTCAAGCCATCTCTTTTATATCCTGTACTTACAGAGTTGGCTGTTTGAACCTATATAAGGAATTTTGCATTTGTTCCTGTGCAAATTCTTCTAATTCATTTAAACTCTTTGTCCCAATATTTTAAGATATAGAATCCTGATTCCCACATTCACCATGTTAGCTTTACTTCACAACTGTCATCTGAAATTTTGATGAGGCTGATTTATATGAATTAATTAAAATTAATGATGAAAACTACTTAATTGAGCCAAATCCTCTGGCATGTTACCAGAGACCTAACTCCAAATAGATAATGTTTGGATCTGGTATTAAACTAACTCTAAATCCATTTTACTATGTTTTTTGTCAAGTCTTTATTATTATAAAAATGTATCTAAACTTAGTCATTTACACATCTTTATACCATCAAATTTCATGATATTGATGTTGTTTCTCAGTTGTTATCATGGTGATACAACCAAAAGAGGAAATGGTTCTGGTTGGCTTCCTGTATTTTTAATTCACATAACTCCTAATATATCCCATTTTTAAATTCTAAGCTCTCAAAAAACCTTCTGATATATAAATCAGTTTTGTTGAAGATCAATGTCATATCTAAACTTTTTAAAAAATGAAATAGCATTTTCATTTTTCTAGTACATCTCTTTCTTAATAATTTCTCTGAGATCACACATGGATTCTTCGATCACATCAACAAATTTTTCAGTACAGTTCATGTTCAGCTGCATCACTTTCAAACATACCTGTAATGAGCCAAGAGTTTTTTTATATCACTTTTTACATTGACCATACATTGTGTACTCTATATCTTATTAAATCACCTGGCAGATATACCCCATTTATAACATTAGTGAGCAAATAAGAACTTATTACCTCCAGTCTATAACTGTTCATTGAAGAAAAAAAAATTCAAAGCTCATATTTTCCTGAATATAGACTGAGAAAATCCAGTTGTTTTGTGTGTGTGTGTTTGTTTTGTTTAACCAGTAAGAATATTTTGAGAATTTTCAAGCAGAGATATATATTTTATGTTGTAATGAACCTGCCTATAAATTAGCATCAAAAAGAAAATAATTGGTAAATACCGCTGCCATGTCCTTACTACTT
Source organism: Lyroderma lyra (assembly GCA_004026885.1). Classification (NCBI taxonomy): domain Eukaryota; kingdom Metazoa; phylum Chordata; class Mammalia; order Chiroptera; family Megadermatidae; genus Lyroderma; species Lyroderma lyra. The sequence goes on along the minus strand of PVJL010004696.1, from coordinate 88,373 downwards.
ATACACATATCATGTGGATTTGTACACATAATAATATAACATTTGTATTACTGGGAAAAGGTATTTTATTATTGTCCCATAAAACTACATTAATTTAAAATTGCTTGTTTATTTTAAAGTTTATATTAAACTTAATTTTAGTTTCTAGAAAGTATAAAATTCTTAGAAAATAATTTCATAATTGGATAACATTGGTTTTGCTCCTTTTATAAACCCTTTCTTTCTTTTGAGAATGTGAAATACATAATAAATGTATTACTAAATTATCACTTCCACTAGAAATAATGAGAAACTGTTTTCTTCATAATGTTCTGTTTCAACTCAAGAAATTATTATAGGGCCTATTTGTTTAAACTGAAGCCTCTGTATGCTCAACATTTTTGGATTTTATAGTCCAGAGTGAGACCACTGGATTCAGTCTGAAAGCAGGCCAGTTAGCTTCTTATCCACTGTAGTAATAACAATAAGCAGGTGTCATTTACAGATACTAAGCATATTAATTAAAATTATCACATTTACTCCCGAAGAAAACCTATATAACTAGGTACCATTTTCACTTAGAACACTTCTGTAAAAATTCATTGCTTGTAAGTGGTAGACCAGGATTTGAATATGATTGTGACATTAGAAATTCATGCTTTTAGTAGAGTAATATTATACTGCAATCTCCTTGACCATGGAACTCTAATGGTGGCCAACTGTCTTGACGATGTGTGCCGTTCATCATAGAATGGATTGTATCAGAAAATGTAAGGAGTCAAGTTGACAATGCACTGTAGAATTATATGCCTGAAACCTATGTAATCCTTGCTAACAGATGTCACCCCAATAAGTCTAACAATAAAAATGAATTAAAAAAAAAAAAGAAAGAAAATGTAAGGAAATTCTAGGAAACCTATCTCCTTCAATGGAGACATAATTGAGAAGTACATATGTTGACTTTTGTCAATCATTTGTGCTACCGTATACATATAAAGCATAAATTAAAACTGAAGATAGAGCCCTGGAGATCACTAACATTGAATGGGCAAACAGAAGGAAAGAATCTAGTAAAGGAGATTAAAGGTCAATTGAGGGAACGTGGAACCACAAGCTCCTTGGGGAAATTTTCAAGAATGAGCAAAATTGATATAATAATTGTTTCTAATATAAATCATTTCTCTGTGTCAGATATTGCTTTGCATGCATTAACTCATTTGACTCTCCTCAGTGACTTCACTTTTCAGATGAATAAAATGAAGCACTAAAACACTAATTTGCCCATAGGCACCCAGTGGTAGGTGACAAGAGTTAGACTTATGGATTCAGTAGGCTAAATGTGCAATCTGTGCTCTTTGCTAGCATGCTATACTGCCCTCTTGAATCCTCAAATGACCAGAAAGGTCAGGTGAGTTAATGCCTGAAAATCATTCATTGAATCTGTTAGAAAATCAGATGGAATTCTTTTCCATGAACATTTCGAAGAACAGGTAGAGGTGACACCTGATTGTTCTTGGTCAGAAGAGAAGATAAATTATGAGGAAATAGAGATACTGAGGGAAAAAAATAACTTTCTGGTAAAGGGAATGTGAGAGAAAGGGTGGTAACTAGAGAGGGATGCAGGATCTTAGGGAGAGAGTCTGCCTCTGTTTTACAAGAATAATGGGAACATGTTTTTAACCTAAAGGGTAAAAATGCAGAAGAGAAAAAGTGATTGCGTAAAGACCCCATGGGAAATGAAGGGCATAAAGAAGAATATTTGTTATTTATTCAACTTTCATGTATTAAAAGGCTACCATATGCTTGTGGCTAAGTACATGGAGGTGAGAAAACAGACGCGGACCCATCCTTCAAAGTGAAGTGAATTAATTAACAGAGATCCTGGCCTTGAAGAGAGCTGCTTCCTCCACATAGCTCGGTGAGGGAGACAGGACAAATTTAGAAATGAAAAACCATAGGTTTACTGGTCCTTTTCCCTGCTCCTCTCAGTTAGATAGCAGAGATATGATGTCCCAAATCAAAGAGATGGGACTGATGCTCTCAGTGGCAGAATGTGGTTTTTATCATCATTAAGGGTGCTAGTTTAGATTTAAAAAAAAACAAAACAGTATGTTCCTTGGCCCTAATTCAGAGCTGCTTAATCAGATTTCTCTGCAGATGGGAACTTAATGTTTTTAACAAGCTCCCCAGGTGCTCTTCTGAATTCTGAGTGTGAGCACTCTTGCCCTACGTCACTGGTCTGGTCGTGGACATCAGCATTTGGTCTCTTGCAGATGGTCAAGGGTAGGGTATTACTATACCTACCCTATTGTACTCAAAAAATCACTGTCACTTTTGGAGACTTGGTGATAAAAATACAGACATTTAATTTAATCAAGACATGTAATTTTACTTCTTTTTACATTCTGATTTTCTGGCTTGTTTAACATTTTGTAGATCTCAATTGAGTTGTAAGTAATGAATTTTACTTCTTTACAGTGAGCTCCTGAGATGTGCCTGTTCAGCACTGAGCAGTAAATGGTTCAACATGAGCTGTTCCTTGTGTAAACATACAAAGGCCTGACCCAGACTAAATCAATTTAAAAAGGAAAACATTAAAGCTATGTTTCCTGTTATATACTTAAAGTCTTCTTTGGTTCCTTATGATTATATTATTGACCAACTATTGCAGACTTTAGTTTATCCTCCTACACCACCTGCTGAACGTTTCAAATGGTATGGCAGATGAGTTTCGGAAGGGCAAAGCAATTACAATTATAACTCCTACATGTTAGCCAGTAAAGCAGCTTTTTGTGCTAAGGGTAAGGAAGTTTTGGGCATCTTGACTCACCCCCTTTCCTGATTTGAATTGCTAAAAAGTTTTAAAGACTACAGTGAGGAGGGAGAGCAAAGTCCTTACAGCTTTTAACACTATGTAAATTTGAGGAAAAAAATGGTTTCTACTTATGGTATCAAACATTTCTAGAAAAATTTAATTAGGAAATGAAACAACATAAAGCTTTTCTTACTGTTATGGTGTATATATATCTATATCTATATCTATGTATATATATGTTTTTTTAAGGCAGACTTTGTTAATATTAGGCATTTTGGTCCTCACTGACGTCAGAAAGTTCTTTTCTTGTGATTAGTTCCCTGGAAAAGTATCATTCTATTAGAATTATTTGCTCTAATGATTTTGCAGTTGTTTCTTTTGATGTGAAAACATAGCATACTAAATCAAAGCTCTCTTGAATATACTTTCATTTTTGGCATTATAGTGAGATTGTTTTTTACTTTTAACAGGCTATTTTTAAATGACATGTTCTTTGCTTAGGGAAAATAGCATTTTAGAAGTTGTGAAATGATTTCCAGCTTTAGAAAAAATTAAAAAATTATTTTCAAATCTTGTGTCTATGACCATTTATGTATTTATACCTTTAAAAAAATCTAGTGTACCATGAGATGTGAAATACATGTTTCTGAAGACATCTTGCTCTAATATAGTGCTTAATAAAAGTTAATGTATGGTATTTTAATGAAAACATTTTGAATGTGTTTTCTTAATTTAATATTGAAAAACAAAGCAAAGTGCTTGAAACAGTCTATATTATAATAACTGGAATTGGTTTTAAGTATGTATAAAACAAAATGGGCATATCTTTAAAGAATAAAGAACAGTGAATATTTGAAAGCAGGGAAAATTTAAGTACTTTTGGATAATAAAGTAAATCAGTGCACCATTGTATGTTCTCTGAGTTAAAGAATTGAAAATAAGTTACAGGGAATGTGTAATAACAAATAAATAATTAGATTTTATTTTCTAAGTCTGAAAAAGTTTATTCTGTATTTATTTTTATCAGAGTAATCAAAGCAAACTTTTACATTTTGTAATATTAGCTAATTTTAAAATCTATAGTTAGTCTTTATAATAACCTAAACTAATAAGCCAAATGGCCTACCTTTATTATTTGTATTAGTAATTAAAATTTTATACTTGGGAAATTGTCTGCAGAGGAAAGACATTGATGTCACGTCCAGCACTACATGAGCTGTGGCAAACTGGGAAGGGTGACACAAGGTTAAGAGAGAGACAGTAGCCAAGAATAGATTATAAGTGGGGCCAAGGGACTCCAGCCTTAAGGACTGAGGGCCCCCAATTGGGCCAATGCATAGCATTCATTGATGGACATACAAGGAAGTGAAACTGGTTTTTCCATGATCTGTGAGTTACATTGCCTAGCAAACTGCCTTTTCTGAAAAGCCCATTGTGTTCCAACATGTACTGTGTTCTATGAGAACACATAGCCCCAAGGACTCAGTGTACCAAAACCACCCCAGAGGGTTGACTCAATATCCAAGTCATCTCTAAGGAAGTATGACTGATATCGTTCTATCAGGTCACCACTGGAGCAGTGTGGCACACAAGGCAGCCAGGGGGAAGGAGATTAACCTCAGAGAGGGTGAGGGGCTGTGCCTCACCTCTGTTGAGCCCAGCCTCTCTCCTGATGGCCCCTATGTGACTGTGCTTGTCTTAGATTGTTCCTCCCTTGAGGAATCTTACCTGTCATTGACTAACCAGCCATCCTCCAGGGCCATACTGATGTGAGGTGTGCGAATGAAGGAGGAACAGAATCCCCGAGAGAGGGTTAGTTCTGTCTCCTAGATATTCTGTGCTCCCGTGGCCTCCATGCTTAGCTCCTGCCTTAGGATGTCATGGGGAATGTGTGGTGTGAACAGACGGGTTGGCAGTTGAAAGGCAACACATTGATGTTTTTGGGGTTTGATATCTCAGGAGGCTAAAAATTTGTTGACAATATTAAAGATGCAAGTGTGTTTTTAATTGACCTAAATTTTATAAACTGGTTCTTATCTTGGAAAGTAAAAGTTTTATTGCATACTAATCAGCATGCTATTAAAAAGTTTTTAGGTTGATAAAGCATATCAATTACATGTGAGTTTGATTGATTAAGTTGAGGGTTATTGGTACACAGTTTGCTCAACCTTTTGTTTTGTTTTCAGACTCCTAATATGTACTTTATCGGGGTAAATCTCTTCCTCTCACTTTCAGTCATTTCACTTCTTTTTAACATTTTATACAGAAGTTGAGAAGACAACCAAAGTAGGATGAATTTTTTTCTACATTTGCTGAGGTTTCTGTGATGTCACAAGTTCTATGCTAGGCTCTTTATGTGTTATCTCGCTTAATTTTCATAATTAAAACAAATTCAGGTCTTCCTTTGTTCTTGACTACAGCTACCACATAATTCATGTAATATTTTTGGCAGAGAAGAAAATGCTAATTTGCTAGGCCAGACTGACTTACGGGCTGAACCCCTTCACCCCCAAAGGCAGGGCCTAGTACAGGTCTGACACTTTGACAAAGAAGGCCTGTCTGACTTAAAGCTCACTAGCCTGGTGGCTTTACTTCCTTCCGTGCCTCTCTCCATGCCAGCCATTCACAGCCTCTTTTTCAGAACACGTTGTACTCTCACACCTTTGGGCCGGAATACCACCTTCATTGTATGAAATGGGATTGGGCTTTTTTTGAACTCCTTTAAATATTGCTTCCTCTTTCCTGTGTGTCCTAGATGTGGGTCAGGTGTCTCTCCTGTGTGTTAGATTACATTCTATACCTAACCTTTTATAGTATTAACTGTTTGTAATTGCCTGTAAGTTGTATGAGGTCAGGGACCTTTGACCCAATACACCTAGGGCCTGTCACAGGACCCAACATACAGTATCCACTAAATATCTTTTGAATGAATGATTGCAGTTAGCTCATTGCAGGGAGGTATAGTTTTGACAGTCTTGACTAAGTTGGGGAATAGGAAGGAATGGGGTTGCTTCTCACCAGTTACTACATTGCCAGCAATTTTATACTGTCAGAGTATAGTTTTAAGTCATTTTTAAAAGGGGAAGTAATGTATTTGGTGGAAGATAAGAGAGGACAATCTTTATATTAATCTTGTGGTGAAAAGGGTTAAGAAATGGCTTCTAGGGTGTGCTCTCACAGTCTCAGAGTCTCCTAGAGCTCTTCTTAGCGACCTCCACCCTGCCACCATGTACCGCTGCCTGAGCAAAGCGCTGCTGCTGTCCTGCTCCAGACAGTGGCCGACTCTACCATGCTGTTAGGCCCTGCCTGCACACAGCCTGCTGCTGTCCCGCAGCTGGCACTTGTGCCACCCTCTTGGAGACACTACAGCAAGGCAACGACCAACCACGAAGACGATTCCAACGTCTTCATGGTGGTGGAGGGCTTCTAATGCGGTGCTAGCATCGTGGAGGACTAGCTGGTGGAGGACCTAAAGACCCAGGAGAGCGAGGAGCAGAAGCGGAACCGGGTGTGTGGCCCTGCAACTATGTGCTGAGCCTGTCCTTCCTCATCTGGCATGACGACTGCTTCTGGGAGGTCATCGAGGGCTATGAAGCTCAGCATAGCCAGCACCGCACGCTGTGCGAGGGAGGTATGCGTTACAAGCACTGATGTGAGTGTAGGTGAAGTAGAAGCTTTGGCTTCGCTGATGACATATAAGTGTGCAGTGGTTGATGTGCCATTTAGGGGTGCCAAAGCTGGTATTAAAATCAATCCTAAGAACCACTGGTAATGAATTGGAAAAGATCACAAGGAAGTTCACCATAGAGCTGGCAAAGAAGGGTGTCATTGGTCTTGGCATTGATGTTCCTGCCCCAGACATGAGCATGGGTGAGCGGGAGATACCCTGGATTGCTGACACCTATGCGAGCACCATAAGGCATTATGATATTAATGCCCATGCCTGGGTCACTGGTAAGCCCATCAGAGTGAAACCCACAGAAGGATCTCTGCTACTGGCTGGGGAGTTTTCCATAATATTGAAAACTTCATCAATGAAGCTTCTTACATGAGCATTTTAAGAATGACACCAGGGCTTAGAGATAAACCATTTGTTGTTCATAGATTTGATGATCATGTGGGTCTGCACTCTATGAGATACGTGCATTGCTTTGGTGCTAAATGTGTTGCTGTTGGTGAATCTGATAGCAGCAATATGGATCAATCCTGGGCTTCCCCAAGGCTAAGCTTTATGAAGGAACATCTTAGAGGCTTACTGTAACATACTGATCCCTTCTACCAGTGAGAAGCAGAACCAAATCCAGTGCACTCAGCATCAAAGCCAAGATCACTGCTGAGGGTGCTAATGGACCAACAACCCTAGAAGCTGACAAGTTTTTCCTGGAGAGGATATTATCGTTATTCCATGTCTCCACGTGAATATTGGAAGAGTGACAATATCTTACTTTGAGTGGCTGAAGAACCTAAATCATGTCAGTTATGGCCATTTGACCAAGTATAAAAGGGATTCTAACTACCACTTGCTTATGTCTGTTAAGAGAGTTTGGAAAGAAAGTTTGGAAAGCATGGTGGAACTATTCCTGTTGTGCCCACAGCCGAGTTCCAAGGCAGGATATTGGGGGCATAGAAAGACGTGTCCTCTTGCTTAGCTTATACTATGGAGTGTTCAGCCAAGCAAGTCATACACATAGCCACGAAGTATAACCTGGGTTTGGACTGAGAACAACTGCCTACATCAACGTCATTGAGAAGGTCCTCAAGGTTTACAGTGAAGCTGGTGTGACCTTCACATAGATGGATTGTAGCTGACTTCTTCACTACCCTCTTCACCTCTTCATCTGTAGGCCTATGTCACAAGTTTACATGTAACCACAAAATCTTTTTCTCATGACTTAATAAATAACACCATTCTCAACAAGTCACCCCAAATCAGTCCTTTAAGAAAAAAGAAATTAAGGCTAGAGGATCACATATAAAGTCGATGAGTATAAAAATAGAAATTACTTGTGCCAGAGAACCGCTTGGGTATTTTACCTTTGAATAAAGTCTCTTCTCTGTGGCTGGGCCGCCTGCTCCATGGCTGCTTCCTGACAGAGCTGTGGCCTAGGAAAGTCTCTGCTGTCCAGGAGTACTCAGTCACTTGCTACTTCCACTCTGGACCAGTCTGAGATGGGCTGTAACTCTCACATATTTAAGAAGCAGGTGTGTGGCATTTTCAAAAGGTGGCATGGTCCTTAAGTGGGCAATTGGTATTTTATATCAGCAAAAGAACTCAGTTTCACAGATAGCAAACAAAAATAAAAGCTGTTTCTCTTTACACAAATTTATTATTTCAGAATAAAATAAGTACATGCTGCTATAATAAAATTGCCTTTGATCACTTAATAAGCCTAACCTTGACTTGAGCAGTGAAAGTTTATAAACATAATGAATGAAAAAAACTAGTATTTTTATAACAAAACATTATCATTTATAGCTTATCAATAGTATATTGTTGTCTGGCAAAACAAGAAGCCCAGTGGAGAGTTAAGTTATCCTCATATCTATCATTCAGTAGCAAATGATGGGTGCTATTTTTGTTAAGACTAGGAATTTACTAACCGTGATTAAGACTTATAGTCCAAAGCCTGCTGTAACCTCATTATCATGTTAATTAATTGGTCTGCTCTTTTGAAAATCTATTATGTTGACGGATTAAGCAATAATTCAAATAGAATGTCCCAGAAAACACCCCATGGGCTCCCTCTTTGAGCCTGATGGGTCTCTCTGAGCGTTGCCAGTGGCCACCACTTGCCCTGATCTTGCGTCCTCTTTCCAAGACCTCACATTCTCCACACAGCTTCATTAACAATGGCCTGGAGACAACCTGGAGTTGAATGTTGTGTTTGCGAATTACTTTGCCAGGACCTTTAAAACAGTAGTGTCCCAATGAAACGCTAGATTTATGTAAGAAGGAGCATTTTTCTTTTTTTTAACAACATCCTTTCAGAAATTGTTAACTGCTTTGTTAACTGCATGACTTAACCTGGTGATAAAAGTGGTTATTAAAAGTCTTAACCTTTTCCAAAGCTTAAAAAAAATACACACACACACACACACACACACACACACACACACACACACACACATCTTTTAGGGACTCTGATAAGGAGAGATTTTCTCCATGATAAATCAAAATCTTTTTTTTCTATAAATCTTCCTAATATCCTCTTATTATTTATTTAATATCCACGGTGTCAGTTTCCTTTTTTTATTGCAAATACAGTTTATTTGGCCTTCTATTTTCTGTTTTTAGAATTTCAACCTATTTTTTTTTAGATTTTACATATAAGTAATGCCATGCAGTATTTGTCTTTCTTTTTAAAACTGAATAGTATTTCATTATTTTGATCCATTTGTCCATTTATGAGCACTTAATATTGTTTCCATGTCTTGGCTATTGTGAATAATGCTGCTATGAATGTGTGGGAGTATAGATAACTCTTCAAGATAATGATTTCGTTTCCTTTGGAAGAGGCGTGTGTGTGTGTGTGTCTGTCAAGAAACAGGCTTTCTGTATCATATGGTAGTTCTATTTTTAATTTCTAGAGAACCTCCATACTGTTTTTCACAGTGGCTATACCAGTTTACGTTCTCACCAACAGTGTACAACGTTCCCTTTCCTCCACATCTGACCAATATTTGTTATTTATCTTTTTACTAATAGACATCCTAATAGGTCTAAGATGATCTCTCATTGTGGTTTTAATTTGCATTTTCCTGATTATTAGTGATATTGAGTACCTTTTAATGTACCTATTGGACATTTGTATGTCTTGGGAAAAAGGTCTATGCAGATCCTTTACTTATTTTTAATTGGATTATTTGCTTTTTACTGTTGAATTTTCTGAGTTTCTTGTATGTTTTAGATATATGGTTGACAAATATACTCCAATTCCAAGGGTTGCCTTTTAATTTTGTTGATGGTTTTCTTTGTTTTGCAGAAGCTTTTTAGTTTGATGTATTTCTACTTGTTTGTTTTTGCTCTTTTTGCCTTTGCTTTTAGTGTCAAATCCAAAAGAAAAAATAAATAAATAAAAAATTGACAAAAATGATGTCAAGGAGCATACCTTCTAAGTTTTCTTTTAGGGGTATTGTTTCAGGTCTTACATAACTTATCAGAACCAGTAAACATCAGAATGATCCACAACCATATTTAGATTTCACCAGTTTTACATGCACTCATTTGTGTTTATATGTATATATGTATGCATACTTCTGTGCATTTTATCACATATGTAGATACATGTAACCATCACAATCAAGACGTAGAACTGTTCTATCACCAAAAGGTTCCCTAGGAGGGCTGTTTTTAATTCATCCTTTCACTGCTAATGTAGTCTTTCATGACCCCAGCTTTATAAGCAGGATCTGCTATTAAGTATGTTCATCACCTTGGGTGGGCATTGGGTTGTATCGCTTCCTGTGCAGTTATCAGAGCAAAAAATCAGTGTCTGCAGCATTCAGCAGAAACTCTAAGAGCGAAAGCGGGCTTCGGGTGTTTATTATTAGTGTTCCTGACTTCACTTTTTTTTTTTTGGTGTGGGGGAGGTGGGTAATTCGCAGCTACTATTCTCTGGTGCCAGGTCTGAGATCTGTTTTAAAAAGATACTTTAAAGTTTTTTTTCAGCATCATAGTGTCTGTCAGAATGTTCATTCAAGATTTCTAATATTTCATATTTTGGAAACAGTTGACCCTGGAAATATTAAAGAACATTTATCTTTATAAGTTTCATTATAGTTTTTTCATAATTAGAGAAGTGGACTTTGTTTTATCTTTATATCTATATAATTAGTTGATGATTAGATATGTGATTCATTCAGAACCATATAAGATAATGTACTTGAATTATCATAAAATTTATAATGGACCTCTTTATGAATAGTTCAACTTTCAGTCATGTAGTTATTTATCTCTGTAAAAATCTTAATATTGAAATAACTAAAGCACAAGAGAAGTCAAATGGTTTCTCCAAGCTCATAATCATTGAAAGGTCAGAGACCAAAGGTCACATGAATCTTTTGTCTACCTATTTTTTACAACTCAGATTTAAATCGTTTTGTAACTAGATTATAATATTTGGATTTATACACCTAAATATTACAAATTTCTCTGAACTTTTAAATCAGGTTAAAAGGAAGCATATATGATTTAATTAGAGGCAAACAAAAAAGAGAAAAACTCTCCAACCTTGATTCTTAGAAAGTCTGAAAATTTTAAATTAGCATGGTTAGAAGTATTTAGCTATTGCTCACTACAAACTGTTTTTCCTTAGGGAAGAAGAGCCTGTGGAAAGTCATGTTTTCCACAAATGTATGACAGGAGGAATATAGCTCCGGTTAAGGCCAAGACAAAATGTGGGGAATCTTAAGCCTAAATGAAAATCTCTGATGAAACTCAATGTTTCTGTGGTTGTCATCTTGTGATTATGCATTTTCTCCATGTGCCAAGGAAAATAGAAAGCCCAGTGTTAATGCTGGGCTAGGCTGCTTTGTTTGTCTTTTAATATAGCACTAATTGTATTTCCAAAAATACTTCTTCTTTTTTCAAGGATTCTTACAGTATTTTAGCTCAACTTAAAATATGTTTAAGGAATCTATTTAAAATGTAGAAAACATTAGCTAGTTTAAAATAAGTAAATGTAACTTTTATATGGGGAAAAATAATCTAGGGAAATAGGCTAGGCCACCAACTGACCAAGGTATTTACTGTAAGTCAGAATTTATGTGGACCTGAATCAAAAGTTTCCTGTTTAAAAATTGTCTTCTTATTAACTGTGGACAGATAGGTTATCCACTTCAGATTTGTAAAGATTTGTTTCAGCTCAAATCAGTGAATTGAAACAGCATTTGCTGATTGTAATAGGAGAGTTAGTTTCTGACTTCAAAAAAATCTGTGCTGTATCAGGAAGGACTGACAAATCATTGTGATGTTATTGTGCTTGTAAGTATAGGGACCTCAGAGCACAGATTTGGAGGGAGGAGGTTTGGAGAAAGGGTGATCAGAAAAGGCTTCATAGAAAATGAAGTCTGAGCTGGGCCTTTAAGAATGAGCAGAATTACACCAATATTTAAATGAAAGGAGAGCATCTACCAAAATAGACACTTAAAATGTTGCTCCCTCCCTCCTGTGCCCTCATTTATTCCATTTTTCTTATCTTCATTAGGGCAAGTTGGAAGGATTCATGGACCATTTTATGAGCCCTATTTCTAATGCAATTCTTAGTTTCATGTAAAACTTTAGCCCACCTTTTGTTTTATGCCCATTCCTAGATTGTAATATTTCTAAGTTAAAAAGAGTAAAAGAAAACCAGATACATCTCTTTCCTTAGGAATAATGAAAATCCATCCACCTCTATTTCTCTGGCTACCATTGTGGCTTCTTGAACAGTGCCTAGTTTTTACCGTTAACTATTGTAATTCACTCTGATATTTCCCCACCTGAGCTTCCTGCTTATTTAATTTCAGTCCTCTCCCTTCTCCTCTCTTCACTCAAATTCATTAGCCTCAGCCCTTATCTTGCCAGATCCAGTGCATACAATCTCCATTCCTGAGCAACTGATCCAGACATCTGCCATTTTGAGTCTCAGTAATTATCCACTTTCCATCAGTATTTGACCAGCCTCTGGGCATGGTCTAATCCACACTACTCACTTAGTTAAGGCATGGTCTTAATCAGATTCTTACCCTCTTTCTGTAATGTTTATGCTAGGATCTAACACTCCCCTCTCCCTGCCAATTACTTACATCATTATTCAATTGATATAATTTATTATATTTTTTATAATTCCTGCAATTGTAGGCTTTTTCAGTATCTGTACTAGTAAAACTGTCTTTATCCTCTATATTATTTCATTATTTTTGTTGATTGAAACTTTTATAGTGGCCAAATATTATTTTCCTTTGATAACTCACTTTAAAGCCTTGTGAACCAACAAAATTAAATAGTTCCCATACGCACACAAACTTAGGTTCATCTGGGTTCTGAACCCTGTTCTTACCACCCTGCCCTACTGCCTTGCTATTTTCATTCTAAAACTTTCACGAAAAATTTAACCAGTCACTTCCTCTAATTTAGCTTTAAGCTACTAGTAGTAGTCCTTAGCTGGGTACCGTAAGATCAAAGTTCCAAATCTAGATGGGCCACTAGTCATCACTGCGTTTCTACATCAGTAAATACTGTGGTCTTCTCAACAATTAAGTCTGTATGACACTTAGGTTATATAAAGAACCCAAGGCAAAGGGTAGGGGAATGAAATAGGTTAACAAGGCTCTATCACTTTTCCTAACAAAACATTAAAGGGCTGAGGAAAGTGGGTTATTACCACTGGAATGAAGATTGGGTTTTGAGTCAGAAAACCTGCATTTATGTTGTAATTTTGTCACATACTAGCTGGGTAACTTTGGCTAAGTCTTTCAACCTCTCTGAATTATTTTCTCTTTAGTAGAAATGGAATTCATAATAGAACCTTGCATCTTAAGGATTGGAAATCATTTATGCAAAAGTACTTAATGAAGCAGTACAGTTCTGGGAATAACTTAAGGTAGATTTACTGTAAATGATAAGTTTTAGATATATTTTCAAGTCGTAATATGTGGTAATTTTCAAATACCTGCCTCATCGATTTGATTAACCCCATGTATTCATCAGTAATCCAAAGAAAAAAGATAATTGATACTATGTTAGTGAACAAAATAAACATAAAATATTTATTTTATCTGTTTATGTTTTTCCACTCCCTTTACAGGAGAGCTTTGAATTTAGGAATTCTTCGAGACCCTGGGTCAGAAATTGAAGATAGACAATACCAAATAGACCTGCAGTCTATCAATATTGGTACTGCGCAGTGGGATCAACTAAAACCAGAGAAGGAAAGTGGCACAGGAGGAGTGCTGACAGAGAGTGAAAGAAATTCTCAAAATCCAGCCCTGGAGTGGAACATGGACAGCAGGTAGGAAATGACTGAGAAGCTTCCTATGTTTTCTAATATTTCATTGCCAGAAGAGCAGTTGGTGATAGAATCTTCAGCATGCCCAACCTATGCTTTTGGTATTGCTTCTTCATTTCAAGACAAGCATAAAATATATTTTGTAATCATAGCTAATGATTTTGCTTGGAAACCTTCTAGTCTTATTATTGTTACACTGTAATTATTACAACTTCAAAATTGTGTCAGCATTTTTTTTTAAACTTGCTATTTGGTTTAAGGTTCTACTTCAGACTAAGGATATATTCACATTTTCCCTTGAAATCCATTGTGTTCAAGGTCAGATTTTTTTTTTAAGTCTCTCCTTTGTGCTTATAATAATAAGAGGAGAAAAGTAACAAAGGTTCTAGATTGTTATTTTTTTTTTTCTGTCCACTTGAACTAAAAGCAACTATGTTCATGGAAAACAGTCCTGAATCTGAGCTATAACGTTTGCAGAGAGCCACTGTCGTCTTTCCTGGGCAACTCCTAGTTCTCATAAGAAAGGTGGAATTGTTTCCTAGAACAAAATTGCTGAGCATTAAAGATACTTCTATATTGTAAAAACTATACTTTGTATATTGTATGATTTTAAGAAAGTATTAATTTTGTTTAATTTATAAGATTCAGTAAAATCCATTACTTACAACATACCATGGTAGTTTATTAATTGGATGTCTTTAAAACATTGTGTGCAGACTTTTTTTGCAGTGCTGATTGCTTTACCACCAAAACTATATTTATCCATGTCTTGGCAATAATGATAGTGATAACATTAATAATAGGTTATATGATGCTTATATCCCTTTACCTAATTTGACAATGATGATAGCAGTAAGAAATGTTTTCTCTAATTATACATGAAGTAACTAAGGCGTGGACAAGATAAATAATTTGCCTAAAACCTAATACTAGTGGTATTCCTTATAAGGTTCATCTTTTTCAGGTACCCATGTTCTTTTCTAACTCCACTGTGTTCTTTTCATAATGAGTTTCTTTAAGCTTCCTGAAAATACGATTGTCACTTGCTATTAGGCTTTTGTAGGTGATCTTCTCTTTGCCTGGAACTCTCTTAAACCCATCATTTTCATTTGAATCATCATGACTCAGAGTGGACATCATGTTTCCCAGGAAGTCTTCCCTGAGCACCCATGAGAGAAGGTTAGGTTCCCATTCTGTGGGCTCTTATCACTTTGCATATTTAATTCTAATTATCTAGGTCCTCAGGACAGAGATCATAACCATCCTGTCCATAGATTTATCCCTAGCATTAAGTGTTTTCATGATATAAAGGATATAATTATTGCCCTTTATTGACAAGTGAAGGGGTATAAGTTGGGTGAAAAATCTCTCCTGAAGGTACCCTTCAAGATATGGATGCAGTTATTGAGCCATCAGCAGATAGCAGTTCCCTGAAGCTGGGGATAACAAGTGTGTGGGTCATGAAGAGAGGACCTGGGTACACACTATGCATCTAATACACCATTGCTGATATGTAGACTTCACACAGTATCAGCCAGAATCAAGTCCCCTCGTTCCTCTACTTCACTTACTTTTCAGATTTAGATAATACCAGCTTATAAAAACTTAACAAATTCTATTATCGACAAAGAAGATGAGTCTTATTTTCCCAGAAAACTTTATGACCATCTAATCTTAACTCGGCTATATCCCTCCTATTCATTCCTTAATTCGCTTAAACAGTTTGTACGTACATGTTATGTTTTAATAATTAATGGAGTTGAAATTTATACAGTGTAAAATTAACCATTTAAAGTGAACAATTCAGTGGCATTTTGTACATTCACATCTGTATATAACCACCACCACTATCTAGTTCCAAAACATTTTTTTCATCTCTAACTAAAACCCCTTACCTGTTAAGTAGTTTCTCTGCATCCCTCTCTCTCCTTGTTGCCCCTGGGAACCACCAATCTGCCTTCTGTCTTCATAGATTTATCTACTCTGGGTGTTACTTTTAAAGGGAATCATATGACATTTTGTGTCTGGCTCATTCACTTAACAATGTTTTGGAGGTTTATCCATGTTATAGCTTGTGTCAATGCTGCATTCTTTGTTAATTGCTGGATAATGTTCCATTATATGTAAATACCATAGTTTGTTTTTCCATTCATCCATTGGACGTTAAGTGTATTTTTACCTTTTGGCTTTTGTGAATAATGTTGCTATGGACGTTTATGTACAAGTACCTGTTTGACTACCTGTTTTCAGGTATTTAGACTCTATACCTAAAAGTGGCATTACTTTATGGTAATTTTATGTTTAACTTTTTGAGGAGCTGCCAAACTGTTTTCCACAGCAGCTAAAACATTTTGCATTCCCACCAGCAACGTTCAAGAGTTCCAATTTCTCCATATTCTCACAACACTTGTTTTTTCATTTTTTTTGACTATCACTGTCCTATAGGGTATGGTTTTGATTTGTATTTCTATAATGATTAATGATGTTGAGCAACTCTTCATGTGCTTGTTGGTCATTTATATATCTTCAGAAAAATATTTATTCATGTCTTTTGACCATTTTTTAAATTTGGTGATGAACCCTAATTTATCTGCTTTTTTCTGTTGTTACCCATGCTTTTGGTGTAATATCTAGGAATTCATTGAGAATTTTTTTCTGCGTTTTATTTTGAGAGTTTTATTGATTTAAGCACTTGCAGTTAGGTTTTTTTGTTGTTTCTTTTTTATCTATGGTATGAGGTAAAAGTCCAACTTCATTCTTTTGCATATGGATAGCCAGTTGTCTAGTACCATTTGTTGAAGGGACTATTCTTTCCCCAGTGAATGTTCTTGGCACCCTTGTCAAAAATTAACAGAAGTTCAGTACATACTTTTAAATGTTCATTATATACTGTGGAATGGCTTTTATACTAGAAAAACAAAACAAAATAATTTCTAATATGAGACGATCCCTTAGAAAGCTCAGCATTCAGTCAAAAAGATGAACTAGTTAATTTTAACTATTAGCGTTCAATGTGAAAAGTGCTGTGATAGACATAATTATAGGACACTTAGGATTGTAGAAGAGGCACATCAAAATCAGGATAGACACATTCCATGCACAGAAGACATCTCAAGCTAATAGATATAACAGATACATAAACAAAACAAACTAATCTAAAATCAACATAGGTACAAAATTGAGAATTTGTAGAAAGAAATGAGTGATTAACTTTTGGGTGGGTTGTCAGGGAAGGTTTCACAGAGTGCAAGGCTTCTGAATTTGTTTCCACAGAGTTTGAGTGGCAGGAGAGGGGATGAAGCATCTTGAATTAAAAAAAGTAGTAGATCAAAATGCTAGGGATATGAAAATGTGACATGTTATATTCACTTAACATAGCACATAACATCATGGTTGGCATATAATAGATGCTTAATAAAGATTTGAGTGAATTAAACATTAAATGATTAGGTGATTAAGTAGCACTAACAAATCAGAAAACTGGATTAGTATTTCTGATGGAGTAATTTTGATGAATGTTTTCAAATGAGACAAGAAATTTTATATCTAATATAGTTTAGTTCTAATTAATCTTGACAAAAATAGAACAAAACCTTAATATAATTATATTTTTACTTTTCAGTAGGTATCACAGGTAAAATTCAGAAGATAAAAAAGATACCCAGTGAAGAATAATTTTATTCCTTCCCCTGACCAATATTAAATGTCAACTTTTATAGCAGTTTTTATTTATTCATCCTAAGTACATTACTTAGATTTTGTCTTTAATCACAATGCATTTATATGTGATTGGAGAGCAGCTAAATTAAGTTTAAAGAATAATTAAATTCTAAACTGGTAGATCTTCCACTTCCAAAATCTTAATTTTTCAGCTGGGGAAATACCTCAAAGTTCAGTCAGGTCAGTAGATCCACTATAAGTATTATAGCATGAAGATATATTTTAGAAACAAGACCTTATCCAATTGTGAAAGAAGCTGGGAATGAAGGGTCTAAAAAAGGGAGATGGTGGGTCAGAAAAATATCACTACCCAGCCCTCTTGATCACATGACGTGTGTAAAAAGTTTGTAGCTCCCTAGGGACTCTGGGAAACCAGGCATGTCCTGTGGTTGAGGGGACCTCAGGAAACTGGTGGAGAAGTCCATGGGAGGCTCTTGTCTCTCTGTGTTTGGGGTGAGCCTGCAGTTGCTGTTGGTCACCGTGGCCAATGATCAGGAAAAAGAGCTCATCACAAAGCCTGGAAGAATGAGGACGGGCTGGAATCTGTCAGCACCTCTGCATCCAAATTTCACTGCATTTAAAACACCATGACTTTCAGCGTATATTGGCTACTATTTCCTTTACACCTTCCAAATCTCATAGAAATTTCTCTGTAAACTTTGAACCATTCTTATTAGCAAGTTGTTACAGAACACAAGCACTACTAAGAAAAGAGTTTTCTTGGCCTGTGCAATGGCACTTAAAAATAAAGCTAGTGTAAAACCCTTGTTTGTTGCTTCCTCTTACTCAACTACTTTTCTTCTATTCAGTGCTCTGACCCCTTACGATTATGCTAAAGTTCATTGTTAGTTAATCACCATTTTTTCTTTTCCTCTTAGCAACCCTTTTACTACATCTGGGTTTATTTTATAATCTGAGGAAATGAAGTGCTGAGAACTAAAATGACCTGTACTGATGTCTGCCATATGCAGGTTACACATTCAAATCACTATTGCCATATTTTTTTTTTACATGGTGATTAGTGCTTTTGGTGTATGGAGTGGGGGATGGAAAGTTTATTTTGTAATTTCCTGAAAATGCCAGTAAGCCTTAAAGCTCCAAGTTAATATAAATTTTTATTTATAATATTTAAAGATATAATATGAATATATTTAAAAACTGTACTTGAAAAGTAAATCAGTTTTTATCATAATACTTTTAGTTGCCCCTATCACTACCTGTGTTTGATTTCCTTGGATAATTTAGCTTTCAAACCTCATTGTCAGAGAAATAGGTGTAGCATATTTATTTGTTTAAATATTTTGATACACATGTACCAAATTACATATTCTACTCAGCAGGCCTTTTTCCCCCACAGAGGGTATTTTTAAATCATTGGTATTGTGTTTGCTTAGAGAGCTGAATTTGAATTTGACACGTTCCTCAAATCAGTCAGCTCTGTGCTTCACGGGACTGGTAACATTGACGTGGTGTTGATATTAAAGTCCCTGAAGCATGTCTTGTTGGCCTTAATTCTGAGAGGTTGTGACTATTCCATCTGTCTTTTGATCTCTTTTATTTCTATTTTTTGAAGTGAAGTATTATTACCTAAATGTTCACAGGAGCCTTTGCGTATTTTGATTTGTGTTTAATCAAACATGAGCTGTTTCCAGAATTGTACCTAAAATCATTAACAGTAATGTGGAATGAAAGCATTTTCTTTGTTCTTACTCTTCAATCTGAAAACCATCACTTTTGTCTTATTGTAATAATTGGTGAGAATATCTAAGCAGAATTAGAGAAGGTAATTCCTGAGGCTCATAGATTGATGCCTGGATTGGCCGACTTAAAGCTACTTGAATTGTATAATTTTTTTTAATAGAAATAATTTATTTTATTTATTTATTTCTTGGTTTCCGAGGTGCTTTTTTTTTTTTATTAAAGTATAGTTGGCATACACTTTACTAGTTTCAAGTACACAGCATAATGATTTGACATGGATATACGTTAGGGTGTGATCACCACACTAAGTCTGTAATAGTGTGCTAACTTTGTGTGACAGATGGCTACTTGAATTATATAATTTTATAATTCCCTTAAACTGTATCATGAGAGAATGTGATTTTTCCTCTTGCTTAAGGTACCTGGGAACTGGGTATGAATGGAAAGAGGATCCAGAGGCACTAGGAAGGAGCAGTTGGTTTTTCCTTCTCAGCAGCCAGTAAATATTTTCTTCCGCACATGCACATGTGTGCGTGTGTGGATAGGCACACACATATACATGGAAGAAAATATATTACATCAGTATAAACTATATATAGTCTGAGGGTGTCCTTGGCAACCTGAAAAGGTGACATAGAGCTAAAAGGACAAAGATCTATCTTGCCCAGTCCTATTCTTCTTTGTGTCTTAGCATAGTTACTAACAAAGGAAATAAAAAATAAAAACATTTAAATTAAATGTAATCATAATGGTATATCATACAATTTAAAAACTCCTAAATTTTATGTTACTTTGTAATATTCTTACAGCTTCTAACATCATAATATCTAGATAGATAGATAATGCTCTGATTGAATCAAACCCAACTAAACAAAGCCCTAAATAGCCAAGTTTCCTTCCTTCAACATTTTGTTTTTATGAGAAGGAGCTAAACAAGATTATATCAAAATTACTTAAAAGTACATGTACAACACAATATTTATTTCATTATTCTGTATAATTTAGTGAGCATTCTATGTGGTACATCAATACATCTGTAGAGCTTTAAAAATGAAATGGAAATAAATCTCCTGCCATGTGTCCCTTGGTGGATTCCTGTTTATACCCAGCACACAATTTCTAATGTCCTTTTCTGTAAGAAACCTTTAGCAATCCCTTGGTTTCTCTCTCCTCTATGAAGTTTATTTTGAAGTTTTTTCCTTGAAAAAGAGCTGTCAAGTAGAATTAGATGCAGGAGTCCCAGAGCATAGATATAAACAACTGCAAACAATAACCAGAGCTATTATTCAATGAACATCTCAGTAAAATTGAATTAAGTAGATATTTTAATATAAAAATGTTCATAAGACTTGTTTTAGAGGCTATAATAAATGTAGTACTTGTCATCTCCATCACAAATATATTAACCATAGTTTTGGTTTGTTATTATTTGGGAGAGGGAAATTTTTTATTTGTTTTTTTTTAATGAGGATATTATAACATTATTTAATTCTACCAAACTAAATTTATCCTAGCATTTTATTTAAAATGTACCTTTAAAAAGCATCTTCATTTTAAGTGGTTGTTCCTATAGCATTGTTCACAGATGCTTTATATGTCTTTATAAATTAATTTCTTGAGTGAGTGTAGAACCTTGAGATAAATGATTAGGTCCTCTACTGAATGTTTTCACATCTCTTTGTACTTTCATTTTCATTATATTTGTCCTACCTTATGATGATTTTGTTTAGTTATTTTTTCTGCTAAACTGAGCTCCCTGCCTCCTCCTTTGTTACTGAATTCCCAGCTTATAGCAGAGAGGGCCTGGCATAATACTGGACTTGCAGTCCATATTCTCAAATTTTCAGAGTGATAAATACTATGAAAATAATATGACAGTGCAATGTGATAAGGTTAACTGGGAGATTTCCTTAGATTAGGGTTCTTGTAATTCCTGAATGACAAGAACCAGTTCACCATGTAAACACCCCTGGAGTGTTTCTGCCAAGAGTATTCTTAGCAGAGCAAAGACCCTTGACTAGAAATAAGTTTAGCACACTTAATGGATCATGCCTGGCTGAGAGGAGAGAAAATAATAGATGAAGTTTTGGGTAGGGAATGACTAAATTGTGAATGGTTTTGTAGGTCAAAGGGAGTTTGGATTTTATTTTAATTGCATTAGAAAATCACTGGATAGTGTTCTTCAGGGGGAGGGGGGCACAAAATAGGTAGAAATTCTAAAGTATTTGATTTTTAAAGTTACTATAGATTACAAATTATTTATCTTTCTGACTATCTAAAAACAAGGGGAATCTCTACAAATAGATATAGTTAAGCAAATTATAACACTTTTCCAAATAGCAGATTGTTTATAGTAAATGTTTATGAATTATCACTGTTTTTCATTTTTAGGACAATTCACTGTAAGAACTTATCTCAGTTAATTATCTCAACAAGTCTCAATTATTCTTCTGCTCAGTTATCTTCCTTCTGAAACTCAGCTGCAATACCATACTGAGAAAGTTTTCATGTTGCATATGAACTGTTCTGTGTGCACACAGACCATCCAGCATTTTTTAATTTTGTCTTTTGGGGTGAATAATTTGGAAATCTTAGTACCATTTTTGCTACTCCTTTATATATGTAATTTGTGAAGTACAGTTCTTAAACTGCTGTTCCCACAAAGTCATTCCAAAATATATAGAAGGTGGACAGAAGAACCTTAGCATAAAAATGCTGAGCCCAAGGAAAATGACCACAGTCTTACTAAACATGTATTTTCATGAGTGTGTGTGGCATGTAATTATGCCTTTTTACTTAGTAACAATTTCAGAGAACTATACTTTTCCTTATTTACAATCTGCTTCACCAAGAGTTTAACAGAACAGCTTTTGCTAACATGTATGATTACTTTCTTGGTATTTGATTAGCTCCTTATAATTGTCAATTTTTTTAAATCCTCAAATAGGTTTTTATACGTTTCTGTGGGCTTAATGTTCTACATTACAAGATAGGTACAAATGATTGTACCATTTCTTTGTATCTATGAACAATGTACAGATATATTAAATCACTGTTAAATTAGAGCACATCAGAGAAATATTTCTTCCACAGCTCTCCTAACCCCATATGCCTTAGCATGCTATAGATAATTGCTTTCCTCTAGCTGACTTTAATGTACTTTATTTATCATAGGTAATTGCCTGTTTCAGCAAGTTGTGTCTAATTGTGAATTTTATTGTATTTATCTGAACCAGAACTCGTGCTGCTTAATTCTGTGTATTCCTATATTTCATCCATTCTGGAGAATTCTCAGCCATTATCTCTTTAATATAATCCCTCTCTCTAGTCTCTCATTTTGGGATGCCAGTTATGTATGTCACACTCACCCTTCCATGTTTTTAACTTTTATTTTAAACTTTCCATTTTAAAATTTACCTTAAGGCATTATTGTAGTTTACTCAAATTGAAATTCTAATTTACTAATTTTTCTTAAGCAAATCTAAAATGCTGTTTATCCATCTATTATGCATTTAATTTTAGTAACTTTTTCATTTCTGGAAATTCTGTTTAGCTAGTTTTCATATCTCTTTTGCCTTTTTGATAGTACTTTGTTTTTTTCTTTATGTTTTCTATTCCATTCTATATCTTTTTGTAAGTTTTAAACATTTATTTTATTGTCCGTATATAGTAAGTTCATTATCAACAGTTCTCAATATTCAATTTGAAAATGAGATTGAATTCTTCTCTTGCTAATAAAGACTCATTTTTTGTGGGGTATATAGAATAATCTGTGATTAGGAGCTTATCTTCAGTGGTCTTTGTTCCTGAGAATTGTTTTTATCAGTTCAAGGGAATGTTTTCCAGAGAAGGTTTGCATCTTTTTGATAGATGTCCCAGGGTTATCCAAGATCTGATGTTACCTTATATAAATAACTAAGAATGGGTATTTTTGAACCAACACAGATAATACAAATTGTACCTAGGAAACATACTACATGAAGGATTTCCCATTATTTTTTATTTTCCAGGGAGATCTCCTTTTTTTTCCATAAGTTCTCTTGCCAAGAAAGGAAAACTTCCTTGTTATTCCCTGTTTCTGGTGGGCAGTTGTTTTTCTGGCCCTTAAAGGACCCCAGATATAGATAGGCAGCTCATTTGAAAATCCTTGCCCATAAGGAATGTAAGAATTAGCCTTTGGTTTCAATATGGCTATTAAAGATATAGTCCCTTGGTTTACTGAGAGTGGCTAAGACCCTGCTGTCCTTAACAATGTCAGTTAATATTACTTTGAATTTTGCTTCTATCTTTTGTTGTTTTGAACCCTAGACATTTACTGAGTAAAATGTTGGCCGAATTTAATTCTTGTAGTTAATTTTGAAATGTTACTCTTTTCTTTCTTTTTTTTTTTTTTTTTTTTTTTTTTTTTTTTTTTTTTTTTTTTTTTTTTTTTTTTTTTTTTTTTTTTTTTTTTTTTTTGCTTTTTGGTATGTGGGTAGCTCCCTGACTGGGAATCGAACCCAGGCTGCAGCGCTGACAGTGCCAATGCTGAAGCCTTAAGCCACTACACCATCAGGGAACTCCCTACTTTTTTCTTTAAATTCATCCTTGAAAATATTTGAATCTAAAAGAATTAATTATTTTGGGGTGGTTGATATGTATTTTAATCTCTAAATTTCCTTTCAATCTCTTTTCCCCTGTCCCCGTCAGTTTACTTACTGAAGAAACCACATTGTCCTGTAGAGTTTCCTATTGTCTGGATTTTACATTTTTCTCTTACTGTTTAACAAGTTCCTTGGTCCTGTATATTGCTTCTAAGTTAGTATCTAGAGGCTTGATCAGATTCAGGTCTTTATTTTCATGACTACTTCATCCGTATTGGTGTCTTCCTTCATCAGGAGGCTGATAATGAATGACTGGATGTTCCTCTTTTTGTGATGTCAGCAGCCATAGCCTTTCCTTTCCATTCTCAATATGGCATTTTTTATTATTCCCTTTTTAAAATGTTCTTCTTTTACCGTCTTTTTAAAAATTATTATTATTTTTCAAAATTTCATTTTACATACAGTGTTATAATGATGAGTCATTTATATAATTTACTAAACCCTCATTCCAAAACATCTGGTTCCCCTCTGACACCGTACATAGTTATTGCAATCTTGTTGACTATATGCCCTGTGCTGCATTTTACATCTTTGTGACTCTTCTGTGTTCATAAATTTGTATTTCTTGATTTCTTCCCCTTTTTTACCCACCCCTCCAGCTCTCCTCCCATCACCCCAACAAATCTAGTACTCATCTCACACCACACAGAGTTATTGCAACCTTATTGTCTGTATTTCCATGTTATACTCTATATCTCCATGATTATTGCCTTGTAACTACTAAACTAAACTTCTCCATCCTTTTCCCTTGTTTTACCCACTCTCCCATCCCTCCTCCCATCTCAAAGAAGTCCCTCTAACATGCGATGTAGTACTGGTTTGGTGGTGATGAACTCCTTTGGCCTTTTCTTGTCTAAGAAGCTCTTTATCTGTCCTTCAATTTTGAATGCTAGCTAGCCTTGCTGGATACATTATTCTTGGTTGTAGAGCCTTCGTTTTCATCACATTGAATATTTTTTGCTGTTCCCTTCTGGCCTGTAAAGTTTCTGATGAGAAATCAGCTGAGAGTTGAATGGATGTCCCCTTACAATTTACTACTTCCATTTATCTTGCTGTTTTTAGAATTTTTCTTTTTTTAACTCTTGTCATTTTAATTATGATATGTCTCAGTGTATTCCTGTTTAGGATCGTCTTGTTTGAAAAACTTTCAGTATTATTTCTTCAAATAAGTTTTTGACCTCTTGCTTTTCCTCTGCACCTTCTAGTAGACCTATGATGCGAATGTTTTTATGCTTAATGTTGTCCCAGAGGAATCTCAAACCATTCTCATTTTTTAAATTCGTTTTTCTACTTGTTGTTCCAATTGGGTGTTTTCTGCTGGCTTTTCTTCCAAATCACTGCTTTGTGCTTTTATAACACTTCATCTAGTTTGGTGACTTCTATTCCATTCTTTATTTCAGTTATTGTAATCTTTGTCTCTGTCTGTTTTTTTATAATGGTTTGTATGTCTTCCGTTATGCTTGCTGTCTCTGTTGAAATTATTATTATGTTCCCTGAGCATTTTTATAATCATTGATTTGAGCTGTTTCTGATGGGTCATCTGTCCCCATCTCTATTACTTTGATTGTTCAGATTTATTTTGAGTTCCCTTTCTCTGGTTTCTCATTCTGGCAGCCTCTCTGTTTGTATATATTCTCCTTCTTAACCTGACACTCACTGCTGCAATTTCGTTGGTGTTTGCTATTGATACTGGGCAGGCAGAGGTCTGTGGGGGAGAGGCATTTAGGCCTTTGTTCTTTTTCCTGGGGCTGTGGGGTCGCATGACTAGTGCACAGGCTTCCATCTTTCTGTTCTCAGTTTGCTCCAAAGACTCTTCCCTGAGCCTTGTGGTCAGTCCTGTACACTGGTCTCTTAGACCATGCTGGTTGTAGACCTAGAAACATGCCTACAGCCTCCTCTCTGCTTCTCTTGCCTGGGTCATGGAGCAAGATCACACTGCAGCTCCTCACCGCCCTGTTGCTCCTCGTTTTCTCAGAACCGGGGTGAAGTCAGGCCGCTGTGTCTTGCAGACCACTCTGCCCCTCCTGGGGGCCAAAGTGAGGTCTGGTTGTGGTATTTCATGCCCCCACTTCTGGGCCCCCTTTTCTCTGTGCTGCCTCTGCACCTCCCCTTTTGTTTCTCCTTTGTTTAACCCTGTGCCCACCTGCATGTACCTTAATGTGACAAGCAGGTTTCTTAACTGCGATTGTGCATTGTTTAGATAATCCTTATTTGAGTTGTAGGTGTTTTATTAGTTGTAATGTCCAGGGGAGTTTTTCAGAGGTCCCTCTCACGCTGCCAATTTGTTGCTCCTCCTTCCAAAATTAATGATTTTTCAATTGTGTATTGTTACCTCAAATACTACCAGAGAAAAACACAAAAGAAAAATTAGCATTGTATACCAGAAAAGTCACAGTTTATAGGACTATTATGTTTTCTTTTTTAATTTTCCTTTTACTTATAAAGTCAGAGGTCTTTCATGTATTATATAACAGATTTAATTCATCACATAATGGGAAAAATGTTATGCTATGGAAAGAACTTATTTTCATCCATGTTTTAGTTAATGTTTGCTCTTATTTGGTTCCTTGCCATATTTCCCATTTTAAAATATTTTTAACAAAAGATATATTTTGACACTACCCTATGATAGTATATCACTATCATATATAGTATATAGTATGTTCATGTTTCTCACATTGGTCATTTTATGGAATTTGAGCTATTAGGATATAATTACCGTGTCTCTCAGGATCTCAACCCTTTCTCTGTATTCACAGATTTTAATACTTCTTCCTGTTACCCTCTATTCACCACATCTCTTAGTTCTTTAAAATTGACTTTCTTGAAATCCAATATGTATGTGTCACAGAACCAGATGATTGAATTTGCTTTTTTGGCAGACACCATCTAAAGCTCTGCTCATTGCAGAGTTCAACAAAAGATACTACTACTTTGTACTACTCTGCTACATAGAAAAGCATGTAGAAAGACTTGAGTTTATCTGGACTCTTCCATGAGATAACTTCGGCCACTCTCTGGTCTCAACTTGATCATTTTATCCTATAAAGTAATAATAGTGACATATTTATAAAGAATATTAAATGAATGATTCCAAGGAACTTTTGAGGTATGGCTTGCTAGTAAAACATAACATTGTATTACATATTTCATAAAATGAAAACCAAGAATGTGAATTAGTAGACCTGAAGATCTGTACTAGCACAAGATTTAGTGTCTCAATATTGCTTTTCAGTTTCATCTTCTACCATCTATGCAATATAGCCTTTGAGATTATTAGCAATTTTGAATGTAGAGTAGAAATATTGTGCTAAATAACTGATCAAAAATGAGAAAGTATAAAGAAAAATTAAAATAGATACCAAATACTTCTCTGGTATTAAGTTGCCCTCCAGGCCCAATTTTTAGAATCTTTTTTTCCCACTGGATGCTTAACCTAGTCCTTAAACCTCCTTTCCTTATTAGTAATTTGGGACTAGTAACTGTCCTTACTCTACCTAACAGGTTGTTGTGAAGAAGCATTCAGTATCAAAGTCACAAAATCCATTTCACAAACTGCTAAGGGAGTAATAATCTATTATCTCAGATGGTTCTTAGAGCTTAAAAAAATGTCAGAGGTTAAGTGGACATGCTTGTGAATCTAATGAGATTGGGGAAATGGCAGTTGTAAACTAGAAGGTCAGAAATATTAGAAGTAGAAAATTAAAAATTTTATCACAAAGTAGTGAGATATTGTTGGTAACAAAAGAGATAATCTAGTTGCAAGAACAAAAAGATTTAAAGTGCTAATTCATTGAAAGGTACTGAGGATGCAACTAATATGGAATAGATTTATTACACCTGAATTTTTCAGTGATTTTTTTGCTGTTTTTTATAAATCTGAAATACTGAAGTTACAGAAGTATAACTATAAAATATACAAATAGACACATTCAAAATAATAATGTGGTTTTGTCATACATGTTTACAGTACAAAGACTTGTACAAATATAATGAAAATTATTCTTGAAAAAAATGAAGTGGCTAATAAGTCTGTGCTTTATATTTTTAGCATACGGCGGCATCAAGAAAGAAGAGCAATTTTGACTCCCATTTTAACAGATTTTTCTGTCCGAATAACTGGAGCACCTGCCATCATTTTCACCAAAATAATTTCTCCAGAAAATACGCATACTGAGGTTAGAACATAATTTAGGTTTTATTTTAGTTTAAATAATTTCCTCTTTGTATGTTAGGATTTTCATAGTTCTAGTGTACAGAATAACAAATTAGCTTATTGTTAATATGTTACTGTTGCAACTAATAATTATTGAGCACTTTCTAGTATTGTTCACTTGTTTTTTATGTAATAACTCATTTAATCCTCATAATAATCCTATTAGCTTCTCCTACTATCCTAATTTTATATATGAGGAAACTGAAACATCAAAAGGCTAATAACCCCAATAACTTGTTCAAATTTTCACAAGTTGTAAATAGCCAAGCATGGCATGAACCCATCTGGTCTGGTTGCAGACCATATACAACTTCTACAACCTCTTCCTAATGAAAGCAACCATAAAACTGACAGATAACTAAGTTATCACATGGATTACCTTATATAAGAGTTCTGTGTGGAACACCTTATTTAGTCTTCACAGCATCATTTGAGATAGATATTAGTATCCATATTTTATACAGGAGGAAACTAAGATCAAAAGAGATTAAGTAATTTGACCCATGTTATTAGCCAATTACTAATGGATCCTGGTTTCAAGTCTGAACACTATGGTATCAGTGCCTTCATACCTAGAGTAGATATGTAATAATGATGTGATTCATCATTACTTAAAAAAATTCTTTATAGAAATCTGTTATGCTAAAACTTTGTAAACTTTTTGATCATTCAAAGTTACAGGCTATTGATAATGAAAAGTTAAGAAAAATTCGATACAGATTAAATATGAGGTTGGACAATTGATTTCATGAACTCATCCTAGAAAAAGTGCTACATACCTCCTTCCAGCACTGTACAAACAACTTATGACACCTTACCGAGTTATTTGTACAGTGCTGCCAACATAAGCACACAGTGGCAAGTTTGCAAACTTAATTGTCAGATTTTGAGGGACATTCCAGAAAAATAGTTTCAAAATTGTTTTGAAGAGTAGACTAGGCACTGACATCAGTGCATATCTTCCCAAGGGGAATACTTTGAAGTTGACCATAGTGATATTCAACAATGAGGATGTAACACTTTTTCTAGGATGAGTTTGCAGAATTAATTGTCCTACCTTGTATAGTAAGACAAGCTAATAAAAACTTTACATTCCTTAGCTACATTTAAAAAAATTGTATATGTTACCTTATTTGATTTTTCTAATAGCCCTGTAGGGAAAGTTAGGTTAGACGTGGTCTCTTAGGTATCCACAAAAGGTACGTAATAATTAAATCTGCTAATATAATTACTTAGTACCACAATTGGTTTAAAATACATGACTCTATTCCAATTTCATCATTACTTGAGGAATACCATGAAAATTCTAACTATAGTGAGTAAAGACACAGGGAACTTGTGGAACAAACAGTTATTTAACCAAAAAAATGGGGTGGGGTAATCATTTCTGAACTGCTGTTCTTAACTTTATTAAAACCTGCTCTAAGCTGTGTATTTGGACTAGTCATCATCTCCTTAAATTCTTTCTTGTGGATGACACTAATAAGGAGAAGGTTTGTTGTACATTTCCAAGCATTTGAACATTGTCCACGTGCACTTCATGACAAGAGGCAGGACTTCAGCTTATTAAGTGAGGCCTCTGGGTTGTTTCTCATTTCTGTATTCCTTCTCTGAATGGTTTTCCAGTGATGAATGTTTAAAGACTCAGTTATGCCGAACAGCACCAGTTAAGTTAAGTAGTGGACATCTACCTAATGCTGCCAAGATTTTAGCAGTTTGAAGAACTTAAATTAATTAGTCTAGCTATTTTTGGCTTCAGCACTCTATTTTGTTATAAATCGTTTGGAGTGTATCCTTTGGAGACTCAGACCATACCACTTGTGACTGTAATTGCCTGCCTACGTTTGCTTGTTTACATAGGTCTGCCCAACCAGATTGTAACCTTCTCAAGAGCAGGTTGCCCTTCAAGGCCAACCTCGTTCGTGTTGTATTCCTAGCACTCTGAGATAGTGCATGGCAATTAGGAGATGCTCAGTAAATATTTGTTCGTTTGAATGAATGAACAAGACTGCTAAAAAATTACATCATCGATTATATATTGAAACAATGATAGTAGCTTGAGATATGAAAAGCTAAATGTATATGAAATGGTGAAATATTCTTATTGTTTGTTGCCCTATAACTAGCACATGACCTGGCTCACAGCAGGCCCTCATAAATATTTATTAAATTAATCCATTATACTGTGCTGAATGGCTCTGTTCACCATTTCTGCTATTTTCATTAGCAAATGAACTTGAGTCCCAGGAAAATTCATCAACATAGTAAGGGTCAAATAAGTAAGAATGATAAATTATCATCTAATGGCTATCATGTTTCTTTATCTGTATTCAACCTTTTTTTTTCCTTCAGGAGATTTTAGTGTGTGGCCATTCCTTGGAAGTGAATATAACCACAAACCTGGACTTCTTCCTAAGTGTGGCTCAAGTTCAACTCTTACATCAGTTAATAGAAGCAAATATGACTGGACTGGAACCATCAAGCAAGGCCACAGAGGTAACTATTACCTGATTTTGATTAGGCTTACTGCAGTTATGCCAACTTTACATTCATAATAGGAAAACAAAATTAAATTAAATGCTTTCTGCTAATTATTCTGTATTTAATTTTATTGAAAATGTGGTCATAAATCATTTTGGCTTGGTATTCTTTATTTGTGAAATTTGGTCATAAATCATTTCGTATTGGTATTCTTTATTTGTGAAATTTGTTTGGTCTCTTTTCCTATAGTTTATCATTTACCTTTGCAAAACTTCTGTGGCCTAGCCTTAGAAAAAGCCTCTGTTAAAAACATGATTTTATTACCCTGCTGCAATTTTGTAAGTGCAATGCAACAAACCTGGGATAGCTTTCACTTACTTGGACATGTTAAAGCGTAGGGCCTCTAATGGAAATGAAGTTTGTAAGAGTATTATGTAAATACCTTCAGTAAATAACTTTTAAAATGAGCGTTTACCATGCTCAGTGAAGAATGGACACAATCATAAAAGTTGAAAGCCTGCCTAGAATTTTAATTCTGATCTGTTCATTGGAAGCCTGCATGGTAACCACAAAGCATGTCAGCATGAAACAAAGAAAACTGCTTGTTAGATGCTTCTCAAGATATGTTTTCTTTGCCTTTGTTTCCGTACCTCTATGGTCATATATGTACTTACAGTAAATCTTCTATTAAAACTCAAGTGAAGAAACATTTATCTATGAAAGAAAGAAAACATTGCTCTATGTTCTATTCATTAAGAAGGAAGGGAAAGAAGAGGTGTGCACTGAAAGCCACTTGATGCCAGGCAGTGTGCCAGGTATTTTCATGTAAATTAACTCATATCTTCAAGTGTGTTATCACAATTGCCATGTGAGATAGAGATGGGCATTATCACCATTTTACAGATTACGATCCTGTGGCTCAGGGACAGTGAGTGACCTGCCTGAAATCACACAGATGGCTAACAAATGGTGCATCAGAGATTTGAATTTAGGCCTTTCAAGTGTATGTTCTTTCCTTTCTGACACAGTTCACATACTGTAACTGTTAGATTAGTCTCTCAGTCTTCTCTGTTTAAAAAAAAATTTACAAATGATAAAGCTTTTAAATTCTATAAATGAAGATCCTCTAAGTACATCTTTGACTACCTGTGATTTCTTTTTGTTCAGTATCTTTTTTAAAAGGACTATAGAGCTATATATATTCTCCAGAATACTATTTTTTTCAGTATTCATTGAACAATCCACAAGAATATAATTATATGACATGAAAATAAGCAGAGGAAAAAATATTTCCCCATGAGATTTTTGATGAAGTCCTTGAACCAAGTTGGGTTGGAAACAGTACTTTACATTTCTGTATTATTTGTACCAATTTTATGAATCAGCGAAATCTAACTCACATTTCTGACGTGTTTTAGGAATTTATACAACTTGGCAAATTGATTATTAACTGTTTACCTATCTACTTCTAATGCCTATTAGTATTATAGGACACTCAAGATTACTAACAACCCTTACCTGAATGTCAAGTCATCCCTCACAGTGTGATACCTGAGCTAGGCATTGTTTTTGCTGTTTCAAAAATGTGTCAGCTCTTGAGCCACTCTCCTTGCTCAAGCCCACTCCTACCTCTTTGGAGTGTACTTTCTCTTCAATAAACTATTTCTTTGTTTCACCTCCATATAAAAAAAAAATATATATATATATATATGTCAGTGGCCTTTCATTCATTTGTGGAGATGTACTGAAATACAGAAAATACACTGATAAGTGCCTAGAAGTGTACATTTTATTTTATGTGTATTTCACCACAGCATAAAGACTCTAATAAATAAGCACAATATGGCCTGTCCCCAGCTTCAGTGGGGTAAGTCTGAAAATTTTAATATTAAAAA
The DNA here is from genome assembly GCA_004026885.1 of Lyroderma lyra. Classification (NCBI taxonomy): domain Eukaryota; kingdom Metazoa; phylum Chordata; class Mammalia; order Chiroptera; family Megadermatidae; genus Lyroderma; species Lyroderma lyra. Next base: position 55,935 of record PVJL010004696.1, on the reverse strand, counting down.
ATGAAACAACTTTCACAGGTTCCACTCAAGATGGCAAAGTAGCTAAATGCTATCCTCTCCTCTTCCCATGACCACCCTAAAGTTACAACCAAATTATATAACAAATCAACCTGGAGAACCACCTGAAGACTAGCTGAACCTAGGTCCTGTAACTCAGGATATAAAGAAGCCACATCGAGACTGGTGAGAAAGGAAGAGATGCAAAAAGGCTGGCCCCACACCTGTGTGTGGCAGTTGAGAATCAAGAGGGATACCTCAGCTGTAGAAGTTCCACTTGAAGAGCAAGGGATCCCAGCACCACACCACGTTCCCTAGTCTAGATCACCAGTCTCAAGAAGATGAGACCTCACAACATCTGGGTGTGAAAACCAGCAAGGATTCCATCTTTCAGGGTGAGAAGGACGGCTGCTAGAAATGCAGACTGTCTCTTAAAGGCCCTGCATGTAGATTCTCTCACTTCTAAGTGTTCACCTTGGGTTCTGGCAGAGGGACAGCAGCTTGGGAGGTACCAGAGATATACAGGGAGAGACTGAGTTACGTGATGTCAGGATAAGGGCTGGTGGGACACCTGCCATTATCCCTCTTTTGAGACCTCCCCCAACAAGGCCAATCTGAAACTGTATTAATGTGGTGAACTCCAGGTTAGCTCTAGCCTGGAGGGACAGTGCAGCCAAGCCACGTACTGCCAGAGGCTCTTTTGACAGCTGAGCTTTACAGGCATCCGGCAGGTGGAGGCAGGCCTCTGGATGCACTGTCCCTTATGTTGAGCTGCCCCAGGTTGTATACTACTGGTAGCTGGCCTTGGTTTCCTAGTGCAGGCCTCTCCCATGTTTAACAGTTGGCAGCTACCAACTGAGAATCACTTTGTAGCTCCTACCATATAACTCTGAGCAGGTCACAGACAGTGGCTGATCTTGGCCTGCACAGAGGGGAGCCCTTCCCAAGAGGCCACAGAGTCACCACACCCACTGGCCAGCTTCAGACCACAATAGAGCACCACTGAATTAGCTGCACAAGTGGCACACCTAAAAGATGGTATCCACAGGCACCAGAGTGTGCTGGGGCAAATTCTGTTCCATGAGGTTAGCTCATGCACAGTAGTTCCTAAGCTATGGTTGTGGCCACTCCTCCCAGCCAGTCAGCCTGAGGGTCAGTCCCACCCACTAACATGTCAAAGGCAGTAAAGGCACAACTATATCAGGAGAGCACACACAACCCATACAAGGGACACTCTTGGAACACCCGGCCTAGCTGGTCAGGGAAACTGTACCATTGGGCCCCACAGGACAACTACTGCTTAAGTCTGCCCTGCTAACACTGGGAGACATAGTATATCTACCTGATGCATAGAAACAAACAAAGAGCCAGCCAAAATGAGGAGACAAACATATTCCAAATCAAAGAACAGAAGAAAATTCCAGAAAAAGAACTAAGTGAAATAGAGGCAAGCAGTCTACCAGATACAGAGTTCAAAACACTTGTTATACAAATAATCCAGGAACTTAGTGAGAGGTTTAACAAAGAGATAGTCAACATGGAAAAGAAAATAGAAACCATAAAAAAAGAACCAGTCAGAAATGAAGCATACAATAACTGAAATGAAGAATACATTAGAAGGAATCAATAGCAGATTAGATGAACCAGAGGATCGATGCAGCAATTTGGAAGACATGGTAGCAGAAAACATCCAATTAGAACAACAAAAAGAAAAAAGAATTTTAAAAACGAGGGTAGTCTAAGGGACCTCTGGGACCACATCAAGCATAACAACATTCACATCATAGAGGTACCAGAAGGAGAAGGAGAAGGGGGCCTGAGAACAGATTTGAAGAAATAATGACCGAAAACTTCCCTAACCTGGCGAAGGAAATGGACATACTGGTCCAGAAAGCACAGAGAGTTTGAAATAAGATGAACCCAAAGAGGCCCCATGAAGATACCTCATAATTAAAATGGCAAAGGTTAAACACAAAAGAAATTCTTAAAAAAGAGCAAGAGCAAGGCAGTTAGTTAGCTGCTAGGGAGCTCCCATAAGACTGTCAACTGATTTCTCAACAGAAATTTTGCAGGCCAGAGGGGTTGACACAAAATATTCAAATTGATCAAAACAAGGACCCACAACCAAGACTACTCTACCCAGGAAAACTATCATTTAAAATTGAAAGAGAGAGAAAGAATTTCTCAAGACGAGAAAAAGCTAATCAAGTCACACATCACTTCTGATATGGCAATTTCTGTCAAATAAAAATACTATGGTGTGTCTTGAATCACCTCATTAACTGGATCTGGCACCATGTGACTGACTTCTGGCTCTTCCCTAAAGTCAAAATGACCATGAAAGGCAAACATTTTGAATCCATTCAGACCGTTGAGGCAGCCACGACAGCGCAACTAAAGACACTCACGGAAGAGGATTTCTAGATTTGCTTCAGAAAGTGCCGAGAACAGTGGAATAAATGTGTTTGAAGTGAGGGGGGAGTACTTCGAGGGGAATAATGACCATGTGTTTTATACTGTAATCAGTTTTTTTATTTAAACGTTCACCATATTTTTTATCACACTTCTTAGATTACCTGAAAGATTCCACAAAAAAATTATTGATACTGATAAATTCAATTAAGTAGCAGAATACAAAAATAATATTCAGAAATTGATTGCATTTTTATATACCAAACTATTAGAGAAATTAAGAAAATAATCCCATTTACAACTGCATCAGAAAAAAAATACCTAGGAATAAATTTAAACAAGGAGGTAAAAGACTTGTACTCAGAAAACTGTAAGACATTGAAGAAATTGAACAAGATACAAATAAATGGAAGCACATACCGTGCTCAAGGATAGGAAGAATTACTATTGTTAAAATGTCCATACTACCCAAAGCAATCTATAGATTCATTGCAATCCATATCAAAATACCAATGGCATTCTTCACAAAACTAGAACAAATAATTTCAAAATTTATATGGAACTACAAACAACAAACACACAAACAAACAAACAAAAAAACGAATAGCCATGGCACTCTTGAGAAAGAAGAAAGTTGGAGCTATCTTGCATACTACCTGATAGCAAACTGTGCTACGAGGCTATAGTAATCAAAACAGCATAATGCTGTCATAAAAACAGACATGTAGATCAGTGGAACAGAATAGAGAACCCAGAAATAAACCCATGCTTATATGGTTACTTAATCTCACAAAAAATTATACACCATAAAGATAATTTGTATAGAATTTTAAAGTATCGGAGTGATTTAAACTGAAAAGACAAAAGCTGAGCAATCTGAAATCTGTAAAGTCATGAATGATATTGATAAGATACTAAAACTAGCCTGTTAACTTGAAATGCTTATTTTTTTATAATGTAATACTCTCTTTGTGAAAGTAATATATGAATTTAACAACCAAGTGTTACTAAACTAAATACATCAGAATAGTGTCAGTCCCCTTATACCTTCACCTCATCCTGCTTAGCTACTTTTAACCTGATAAGCCATTTATCTCCATATTTCTGAATGAAATGAAAAGACTACCATTTCTTGATTTACTCATTTTAATATTATCTGTTCACTTGCTTTTTCTTGTAGAAGAGGAGTATATCTCTTCTACAAGTATATCTCTTCTCTTATATTCTTCCATCTTCCCAGTATTTTCATGTCATATTTTTAAGTCAATATGAATTTTTATTGCATAGACTATACAAATACTGTTCATTGCTTATTAAAGTAATACAACGTGACTATATATCCTACCTATGTACTCTGTGTTCTTCCTGGTATTAACCACTGCCACATTTTTTATTTGCTCACTTGTTTATTTTTTAATCTCTACCCCTTCTATCTTTCTATCCCACCTCTCACAAGTGATTCTATTGTGCATAATGCCTGAAATTTAACTTTTCATACTTTGGAACTTATAAAATAGTGTCACATCTGTTTTCCCCCTTGGAACCATTTTCCCTAACGTCTTCTCTCTGCCCTCTCTCTTCTGGACTGGTAGTTCTTATACCTAATGCCACATACTTGACACAAAAGAGCCAGATGAGAGAAGATTTTTTTTTTAGGTTAATGTAAATAGAGAAATTACAGGGTATCAAGTAAGTTTTTTTTCTATGAATGTAACTTAGTAAAATTGCCAATATCTTTATCTTACCGTTCTAAAATATTAACTATTTGAATCTCTATAGAAATAGTATAATAGTATAGAAAAATATTGTAATAGAATTTATTATACATCCCTAATATTGGTTACTTAGGTATTTTTATAGTTAGCTGTAAAATATAATATAGTATTTTGGATTTTTTGTTATGAACTGTGATTGAGTGTATGCCCTATGAAGTGGTGGAGATTGGTTGGAGGGATGTTATTATTATTATATTTTAGATTGGAAATTATCTGCTGCTTTGGAATAGTGCTTTATCTTAGGAATGGAAATTTTGTTTTTCATTAGAGAATGAAAAATTCTTATAAGACATGCTTGACTAACCTGAGGATTGCTAGGAATAATTGCAACTAGGAACTCGAGTAAAGAAGAGGGGAAGGGATTATTAGTGGTAATGTAGTAGCAGATGTTTTTTAGAGTGGAACTTTAGTTAAGATGAGGGAAATGGAGGCAAATTATACCCTGTGGACACTTGTGAGTAGATGCAGGTTTGAAAGTAGGCACTGAGGCCTATATGGAAGCAGATGTTGATTTCTGGTCTAGTGTGATGCTTTCCATATTAAAGTAGGCATGAAGGGGAAAGGCCATGTCAGCCGTTACCGGTTTCTATATTTAGGGAAGGAATTGGGAATTCTGAGTGATGTAGATGTGGTGACTTTCTGTCAGTGTTGCTGTAGTATTTGTTTCCCTTCAGAGGCACCTGGATTGACTACTTGCAACCAGGCAATAAACACAGGCTCCAATAAAATATGGATTCATGCAGAGCTTTCAATGGACAAAAAGGCCTGTGAGGAAATACTTTAATATCTTAAAATCTAGACCTGGAAAAGATATTAAGTATTTTACTGCCCATCCTCTCCAAGGGACAGACTTCTTAGGTACATTGAACTATTACACCTGTCTCCATTTTAGTTAGGCCTTATAAATGTTAAAAATTTTCCCCTGATAAACAAGCTCATGCTTAGAGAAAAACATGTCACAGTTGTCTCAATGTAAATGCTAAACATCAAGAAAACAATAGCAGTTTTAATTTTCTAGCTTTGCTAATGTTTATCCCATACCAATTTCCTGACCAGAAATGCAGCGAATGCATTAAGTTTTCTTAAAGCACTATTAAACTGTCCTGGTCTTAACAGTATTCATTGAGGACCTACTATATACCAGATACACTGGCTACAGACTGTGAGATATGAAACATAAGCACATTGTGGTCCCTGCCCTCTAGGATTTTATAATCTGACTGAGAAGTAAAACATAGACAAAAGAATTTGTAACTAAGAACTCAGAGCAGTAAATAAAAAGTGATAAATATGCTGTATGGAAAATTAGTGCTATAAGAACTATTCACAATAGGAAGAAAAGATATTAAGCCAGATGGTCAGAGATCTAGCTTCATGGAGAATTTGGAATTGAATATACTGAAAAGAGTGACCTATTTATTTACTCAATAAGTACTGAATCCTTTCTATGTGTCAAATACTATGTAGATTCTAGAGTGACAGCATTAAACAAAAGAGGTGAAGTTTCTGCTTTTATACTTTAGTGCTCATATATTAATATTTAGTGAGGAAGATAGACAATAATAAACAAATAAGGAGCCATATCTATCATCTGTCTATGTATCTATCTATAGATGTCTGTCTACATAAGTAGTCACACACACACACACACACACACACACACACACACAAACACACAACTGGTTGTGTGTATCAGTTATGTTCACTTTCCATGTGGTCACATCTAGTTGCAAGGGAGGCTGAGAAAGTAGTCTTTCTAATACATGGCCATGTGTCCTACTAGAAATCATTTTTCTATTATTTTACAAACTGACAGCCTTGGCCACAGAGACTTCAGGGTTACCAGGTAGCCAAAACTAGGATATTCCTGAGAAAGCAGCCTTGGCTCTCTCCAATACGTATTCTCAGTTAGAGCCTAAAGTTCTATATAATATAATTTGGCAGAAAATAGGTTAGCTTGCAAGTTGTTCATTGCTGCTGTAGGGACTAATGTCTGCCCAGTGTTTCTAATCCTCTTTATCTAATAATAAAACTCCCCTTCCTTTGGCTAAACAACATTCTCCTATTCTATGTGGTTTTGATGGAAATTCCCATTACAGGGTAGACATGAGACACAGGCCTGTCTAGTCATTGTACCCTGTCCTCCTGACCCAGTTATTGGTTCAGATATGGGCACACAAGGGCAATGTTTCATGTGAAGACACTGCAAAGAATATATTCTCTTTCCTCTGGATCATTAAGTTCAGATGTTGTCCTGCTGGACCTTTCTTTGACCTTGCCACACTCCTCTTTCACCATTATGACACACTTTATTGTGGTAATGAGAGTAGAACTCATAGAAATAAGCAAAGATGGAAGATGCAGAGAGAGAGAATCTGACATCATCTGTTAATAACTCCCTTGACACAGTTTTAGTCAATGAAATATAAAGGGAAGTGGTCTGCAGATTTTTTGGAAAGTCTTTACTTTCTTTTCCTCTTCCTTGAAATATATGGTGGAAGTGATCAGCCGCCTGTGACTACTTGGTGACAAGCATGAAGATAAAAGCCACACACTGAAGATAGTAAAGGAGGTAGATAAAAGGATCCTGAGATGTAAGTGACATCATGGAGCCACTGCAACCAGCCCTAGAATTTAGGTTATGTGAAGAAAATAAACATAAATAGTTAAGCCACTGATATTTGGCTTTCTATTACATAAGGCCAACCTCAGTCCTCCCTGAAATAGACACTGTTTCAGTATTCTAAGGTGGAGATGATAAAATTCAGGAAAAGTGCTGAGCACACAATGGAATTTGACACTGAATAAATGCTTGCACTATGAATTAATAAACAGATTCCTTAATTCATAGGAATTCCTATTTCTATTCATATAAATAGAAAACTAAGATGTATGCAACATACACTTCAAAAAATTGGGAGAAATCAGTGCTTAACTGTATGTTTGATGGAGATAGATTGGGTACATATTGTAGAGGGCTGAAATGTTTTAAGTAGTTCAGCAATAGAGAGGAATGGAAGTTAGTTGAACTAGAGGATGACTTCAACATGTATGCTTCAAAGCGCAGATCCATTTTATGCTGAACTTCTCAGATGTACTCACACAATGATAGTAAGTATATAATCTTGAAGTATAAATATCATAGTTACATTTTCTTGTATTCTAATGTGATAGGATTTATTATATTCAAGTAATATCAGGTGATTTCAGTTAGGATTTGAAATATCTGTAGTGTGTAATATCACCCATTGTTTCCTACAATTCTTTAAAAAAAATGAATACATTTTTAAAATTGACTAAATAGAAGAGTGAGAGGGCTGAGATTGCCCTCAGTTATAGTTGTTTGGCTTCAGTAATTACTCTGTTATTCCTGAACAGCAAGTAATCATCTTATTAAGCCTACTTACAGAGGTAGTGTATATAAGGAATAACACATGCTCATTTTCAAATCAATGTTTTAGAGTAAATAAAACTTTTATAGCAAAATAAAAACCATATTTTAGAGGCAAAGAATAGAACCACATCATTGGGGATCTGAAGGTGGGGGTTCTTTGATCCACATACTACATATCCTGGAGAAGAATGAGGACAACTTGTAACACTAATTGAGCATTTCTTCCTTTGCCTTCTCTCCTTCCTCCTCCTCCTCCACTTAACCACTGGGCTTTAGGCGTTTCCTTAGCTCTCCTTTCCTTTCAGTCTCTGTTAATGACTCACTTGGTAACCTATCCCATGCATGCTTGGTACCTGTTCTTATGCTCCCTTTTTGGTAGCTAAAAATTGTTTTTTAAGGAAAATTTTATTTACAAAAAGTTTGTTAGCCATCATAAAATATACAGTACTTAGTCCATGTTTCTTCAAATTTCTGAAATAATGGATATTTCTACCATAGTAAGGTTTTTCTTTCCCCAGACTTTCTGATATTATATGTGTATTTGGCTTCTCTACAACTATCTAAAGAATTTAGAACTACATAAAGCACTATATCCAACTGTCTATGAATCATGATAAAGTTACATTTAAAAAATGTTACAGTCAAGTCGTTCAGAGCAGGTAAAACCCTCTTAGCTCCAGCTGCATCTCCATCTTCAGTCTGTTTCTGTTCTCTCAAGAGTACTATCCCCTCTCATCTGTTCTTCCCCCTAGGCCTCCTTCATCTGTTCTTCTGTGTTTTTATTTCTTCCTGTTGTGCTAAGTTATGACTTCTCTCTGACTTTGACCTCTCTCTCTTCAGTAACTACTCCTTTCTCACATATTTTTCTCAAATTTTCAGTGCTGTCTTTTAATACCATATTCCTCAGGACCTACAAAAATTGTATATAAGGAGTAGGCTCTAGGAAAATAGGTTTAACCAATTCCTTATTATCTTTCCTGAGTAAAAATATGATAAATGATCTGGCCGACCAAAATAACTGAGGGTCCATGGTTTGCTTGGTTTCCTATCTGACAGTTTGTACTTTTCTAACAAGCAATATCTGAGTTTTCAGATGCTATTACATAAAAGAATCAACTTCTAAAAAATGTTAACATCAGAGCCATGGGGATGTATATAATTTTCTTCTAAGATTTCACACATTTTTAAGTTGCTTATTTCTAGAACTTTGGCTCTTCATCAAAGGTTTTCTGCAGCAAATGACTAAAAATCCTCTCATAGAATATAGGGGTATCTAAAATAAACACCAAAGTCTAAACCTAATAATCTTCCTTCTACAGTTTTCAAGATTCCTGGAATTCAGCAAATGTGCCATAGGTCCCTTCCCACCTTTCTTTCTAAAAACTGGCCTGTTCAGTAATGTACCTTTGGAAGACACAAATTTCACTATCAACAGTGATTGCCATTAACATCAGAGTGTTACTGAGGTAGCTATCAAGAATCTGTATAACACTGGCTAACATGTATTGGGTACTCATTGTGTGCCAGAAGGTTTAATGTTTTATGGAGCCTAACTCCTTAATCCTCTTAGTTGGGAGCTTTTTTTTTTTTTTTCAAATTGTACAAATATGGAAATGGAGTCTCACAAAGGTCCCAAAATAAGTATGAAAGCCAGGCTATTTTTGCACACTCCCCATCCTGAGAACGTATTGGTTACAAGAGGTGTCAGAAGTAGTTTAGTGACCTAACTGGTATGGATGTGGGTGTTTACAGGGAGAATTAAGCAAAAATTAATATAATATATAAATAAAATTATTCTCATAAAACAATTTATATTTTATTGTATTGCAGTGGTAAGCCATTGAAGAATCTAAAACAAGACCATGACATGATTAGATTTACTTTTGAAATAGTGGCAGATGGATTAGGTAGGAAGACCACTGAAAGTTTTATCCGTAAAATCTAGATAATTAGAGCCTAAACTGAAGCACTGATTTATGGAAGAAGAGGAGAAAAACCAGTAATAGACTAATTATGTTTTTGTTTGAGAAGATTTATATAAGGAGGTAAGCCCTAGGAAAATAGATGATAACTAATTCATTATTATCCTTTCTGAATAAAGATGTAATAAATGAGCTAATTCATCTCAGTGTATGTGTTGAAGGAAACATAGGATCATTCTTTCCCCAGGTCTTTTAAATTGGATGGCAAATGGCAGTGACTTTCCTGGTACATATTTGTTCATAGGCAACAACTATTACTGAATTCAGAGGACACAAAATAGGATCTCCCTGCATTTTGTACCTTCTTGAACTGTTGACCAGCTCAGTATTTCATTTATGCCCCCAAATAAAAATGTTGTACTGGATTGTTGTCTTTTAAAAGGTTCAAGAAGGGTTATTATTTATTTGTTTATTGGTTTTATTTTTAAATATAGAAAAGATAAGGACGTTTGAATGTCAATGGGACACTTTTAAGAAAGATTAAAATATATTGGAATGAGAAGGAAAAATCAAGAATGTAACATTCCTAAAATAGAAAATAATATCCCACAAATAAAAGACAGAGGGATTGACATTAAGACAGAGGACAGCTCTTCTAATGTAACAGAAGGGAAGAAAGAGAAGATGGTCATAGATTAGTAGATTCAAGAATTTAGTAATAGGGAATTGAGGAGGTACCCATTTGATGATTTTTTTTTTTTTACTCCATTAAATAGGATGTATGGATAGATGTTAAAGGTACCAGGCTTAGAAATTTTGAGATAAAGGGCAGGATGCTGCTTACTCTACTTAAACTTTAATTTTTTACCTAGTAATTGTAGATTGAAATTATAAAGTTGCATACATATAATGATAAAATATAAAGATTTCTAAAAATTAAGACCACAGGAACAAAAACAACAAATTCAGGACACATATACTGAACCTCAGAGTTGACGCTTAACTTCCTGACACCCAAAAAGGAGGGTTTCAGATACTAATAAGTTCCTTAAAGGCTTTACTGATTTTTAGAATGTATAGATCTTTTTAAATTTAGAATCATTTTAGATTTACAAGAAATTTGCTAAAATAGTATAGAGAGTTCCCATATACCCTGCACTCAGTTTTCTCCATTATTAACATCCTAATGACTGGATGACTGGATAAAGAACATCTTGCATTAGTATGGTACATTTGTCACAACTAATGAACCAATATTGATACATAATATTAGCTAAAGAATGTATTTTATTTAGATTTCCTCAGTTGTTACTAAGAACATTTTACTAATGTCCTCTTTCTGTATCAGGTTCTCATCAAGGATATACCACATTACATTTAGTTGTTGTGTCTTCATAGGCTCCTTAAGACTGACTGAAATAAGCTTCTCATATTTTCCTCTTTTTTTTTGCTGACCTTAACAGTTTTGAGGAGTACTGGTCAGATTTTTTTTTCCTTTTTAATTCATTTTTATTGTTAGACTTATTGGGGTGACATCTGTTAGCAAGGATTACATAGGTCTCAGGCATACAATTCTACAGTGCATTGTCATCTTGTATAATAAGTTCACCACCTAATGTGACTTCTCTTTCCATCACCTTATATTTAGCTTCCCCCCCTCCTCTCCCACCCCCTCCCCTTTCTCCCCTCCCTAACCCACTCGTCCCCAAATAAACATTAAACTATTGATTGTGTCCATGGGTTATTTGTTTGTTCATTTCTTTTTTCTTTGCTGTCAGTTTAGTATTCTGCATATGAGTGAAGTCATACAGTTCTTTGTTTTTTCTGTCTGGCTTATTTCACTAAGCGTGATGATCTCCTGGTCAGATATTTTTTAGAATGTTCTTTAATTTAGATTTGTATGATGTTGAACAGGCAGTATCTACATAAATCATTTGGAAATCTGTATAGGAGATTTGTCTGTTCTCCTTTATTTAGGATATATGAGGGCTGTCTGGAAAAATAAATCAGCCATAAATTCCTGTTTTTCATATTATATGGCTGGGTACTTTCTGGACAGCCTTCGTATATTAGAAATAGAATAGTTGTGCCTTTAACACTCAAAAAATTATAAAAATCAATTAATAGTATGGATTGCAACAGTAGTGAATCCCTTATATTGTAGGTGTTTATTTAGTGTCTTAGAGCTTTAGTATCTTCATTTGCAAAATGAGAGATTTGAACTATGCTAGGTGGCCTTTAACTCCTTATGTAGTCAGTCATTGGGATTGTTGATGACCTCAGGGAAAGCCCAAGACTGACCTCCAGTGGTAATCCATGCTGCTCTCCAATAAATAAATGCCTGTTTGTTGACTTGAGGTGGGTTGGAACAAAGAGATGAGAAAAAGTAACACTCGCAGCAAGGCAGTTTCTAATTTATTCATCATTTATTGGTAGCTAATAACAAGTCTCAACTTCTCTATGATGTGACTAGAGAAGTTTCTTTCTAGAAGTAACCCAAGAAATCTTTCTTCTGTTCTGCTGAAAACTCTCTCCTTCAATACATAGATAACTCTAATTCTGGATTTCACCATGTCATAAATGTCTCTAATGCTTTAGTGATTTTTATCTCAATAATTAGTACAGTTTTTTGAAGTCATTAATTTTTGTTCTCCTCAAATATTTTCTGAAGGTAACCTCCCATCTTTCTACTGTTTTTCCTAAGGCTTATCGCTCCTCATGGAACTATAGTCACTTAAATTGTAAGATGTCTCTCCCCATTAATCCCAGATGTTTATAAACCTATAGAATTTGGATCTCTAGAAGGGAAATTCATCCAATATTATTTTTTAGCATTCTACAGGAGGTTAAATCTCAGTTTTCTGGGATCTGAAGTTGGTTTTTTTAAAAAAAAAAAAAAAAAAAAGAAACAAATTACAAATACAAAATTAGGTTCAGTGCCTTGAAAAGTGTCCTATGCAAACAAGGGGCTTTGAAGCTGTAACTTACTAACTTTGCAGTAAATCTCCCTCAAAACAATCTTGGATGAAAACTAATATTACCACTGTATTAGTTTTCTACTGCTGCTATAACACGTTACTACAAATTTAATAGCTTAGAACAACATAAAATTATTATCTTTCAGTTCTTAAGGTCAGAACTCTGATACAAGTATCTCACTTGACTAAAATCAAGTTGTCAGCAGTGCTCCGTCTGTTTCTGGACGTCCAAGGAAAGCATCCATTTCCTTGCATTGTGTGGTTTCTAGAAGCTTCCTGCATTCCATGGCTCATGGTGTCTTCTTCATCTTCAATGCCAACAATGATGGATCAAGTCCTTCTTCTATCACATTTTTGTGATCTTTGTTTTGTCATTGCATCTCTCTCTCTCTCTCTCTAACCATAGCAAGGAACCGTTTTCAGCATTTAAGAACTCATGTGATTAGACCCAGTGAGACAATCCAGCTTAATTTTTCTGTTTCAAGATCTATATAGCCTTAATCACTTCTACAAACTCCCTTTTGCCATGTAAAGTAATAATATTCACAGGTTTTGGGGATTGGGATTTAGACATCTTCAGGAGACTATTATTCAGTCAACACAACCAATGGAAAAGACATGGTACCAAGAAAAGTGTTAAGAAATTGCTTGTTGTGTATCCAATTTTAATTTGGAGGTTAGTGCTGTGCTATTATATTACAACAATTTGTCCCTGACTTAAAATAATAATTTTTATGAAAATTAAATTTTCTAAAAGCAAAAATGATTATAAGTGTTGTCTTAACTTTTTTATTTTGTTAATCTCTTTAATACATGGCTTAATGGATGACAGCTAGATTCTCATATTTGCATCTGTATTCTGTCTGTTGCAGTATGTTGTTTTGATTGAAGTATAGGAAGAAAAATCCAGTCTCATGCAGATGGGTAGTTAGAAAAGGGAGTATTTTAATCTTTAAGATAATTGTGGGTATTCTTCTTTAATGTATAATAAAACTTGAGATGTGGTATAGTTTCTTTTTCTTATCTACTCAAAAAATGGTATTTCCCCAAAATGTTAAGATTAATGAAAAATTGGGGAGTTCCCTGGTGGTGTAGTGGCTGGGTTTCGGCGCTCTCAATGCCGTGGCCTGGGTTCGATTCCCAGCCAGGGAACTATCCCCCACAAAAAAAAACCACATTAATGAAAAACCGTATGTCTTTTTGGGTAGAAACAAATATACTTTTGTTATTTCAGTACATACTATTTTTCTATCTTATTTCTCCTATCAGAACTACTTTTCAGTACTTCCATAATCTAAAGAAATTCAGAAAGTAAGTAATCTCTACCCTCATTTTAAAATGAGAAAAACATTGGAAATCAATTTTTATCTAAGGTTGCTATTCATTTTAAGTTGAAATCCAAGCCTTCTGATTCTTAATTCTAGTGCTTTAGCTTTTACAAACTACTTTACTAGAAAATTTATGTGAAATATCATGATGCTTTAGAAAAAGGCCAAAGAGTTGGCTTAATTTGTCACATTAAATAATCTGTAGATAATCATCTTTTGGGCTTCAAAAGTGATTATATAAATACTCTTAGAAAAGGGATGGGGGAAATGGATGATGGTAGTCAAAGCATAAAAACATTGTGTACTTGAAAGTTACTAAGAGATTAGATTTTAAATGTTCTCACTACACACGAAAATGGATAACTATGTGAGGCAATGGATGTGGTAACTAATCTCATTGTGTTAATCATTTCATAATACGTACTTATACCAAATCATAACATTGTACACCTTAAACTTACACAATGTTATATGTCAATTATACTTTCATAAAACTGAAAAGTACTCTTGGATTAGAAATTGAATATGAATTATACCAGCATTCTAGCATTCTCAAACTAAACTCCTCTAAGTAGTGTTCTATGGAAAAATTAATTCATTTAAACAGATTAAAGAAATATTTTAAGAATAAGATGTACCTTTAGTTATAAAACCTGTTATTGCTGCAAAAATACATGACTTTTTGCAATAATCTGAATGAATTAGCTGTATAGAAATCTATAAATTAACTTCCTATATAAATATAATAATATCAAATAAATTATGTATAGATACATATTATCAGGTTGAAATCTGGCTGATTTTTGTCAGTGCTTTATCTGTGATATAGTTTTGGCAGAAATTATAGTATTGTAAAAACTTTTAAAGTGCATATTTATATATCTTAAAATTCCCAAGAGTCACATATGATCAATAGATGATGATACTGATAGCAATAGATACTATTCATCAACTGCTTACCATGGGCCACATACTACACTGTGTTGCTACATGCATTATTGCATTTAATTCTAAAATAGGCATGTTAGAAATATACTGATAATACTAAGAATAAATATACCCCCCCAAAAAACGAAACCCAAAGCTTTGGGTTTGGTAATCCCTGACATTTATTTGCCATAGGAGTAATTCTACTACCCTAAAACAGCTTTTACATTCCGGAAGCAGACTTCTAAGCAATCTTCTGTTTGAAAACAGGAATTTTGTGATGGATGCTTTTTATTTTCCAAATTAGTTTCTGAGCATAATCAGACCTTAGCTTTATTTTAACACTAGTAAAATAGAATGAAAAGTCTTCTGGTCTTTCTGTAAACAAATTTTTTTTCCAGAAATAATGTTCTTATAGAATGTGGGTTTGATTAAATTTTTCCATAAAATGTAGAGGAAGGAAAGATAGCATGTGATGTGTATGAATTTTAGGAGTCCATATCTGAGGAGTCAAAGTGATAAAAAAAATTATAACGTTAACAGTCATTTATTGTATATTTATTATTGGCTAAGTATGGTAAATACCATATGAGCATTTTCTCAGTTCTCCTTATAACCCAATAAAAATATAGCTACTATTCTTACTCGCATTTTTTGCAAGGGGAAACTGAGGTGCAGGTTTTTTCTTTTCAAGTTATTTTCTCAAGATCATATTGTAAAGTGATAAAGACAAGATTCCAACCCAGATTGTACTTGCTGCCTTTGCCTTTAGGCTAACTATCTGGATTACTGATCCTGCCTTTACCATTTACTAATCTTGTGCTTGGGCATGTTTCTTAACTCCTTTAAACTTAAATTTTCTCATCTGTAAAATGGGGATAAGAGTAGCAGTTCTTAGCTTTTCATAACTTTTTGAGGGTCACAAAAACTATGGCAGCTTTTTGGGGCATGTATGAGGATAAGTGAGAAATTGAAGGGTTCCTCACATTGTTGATACACAGAAGTGCTAGTACATGATAATGTCTGTGACAATGATGATAATGAAATAAAGTCTTACTGAGTGCCTTATTTCCACATGGCCCTTACTGTGTACAGCAATACTAAATACTAAACCCCCAACAGATTCTGCTTTCTACCTCATTTTAGGCCAGTCCATTATACACAGCATCCAGTAGTAATTATCCTATAGTTTATTTAGGGTCATGTCACTCCTTTGTTCAAAAATCTTCATTGTTTTTCCTTTGCTTACAGAATTCAGTAAAAACTCAGACTGATACTGAAGGTTCAAACTCATCTCTCCTGCTTTATCTTTCCTGCACAGAAACCTGAGTAATTCTCATTTGGAGTGGAGAAAGAGTTGTTTGGAAATACCTTAGGTTGTCGGAGTTAACTGAGGATCCACAAGCTGCATTTAGAGTGTTGGGGCAGAGATGTTCCAAGTCCTTCTGTGATCATAACCATCTCAAACACAACTGATCTAACCTAGATGTGGGGGAATCAACTTGTTCTCCCTCCCTATTTTCCTATTATCATTCCTTTATCCTCCTATTTATTTAAATTTTCCTAATTTGCCTTCTAAATCTCTGGCTGTTTCCATCTTAACTAGCCTTTAAAGCCAAACTTAGGTTCCCAGATCCCTCTAGTTTCTGTCTGAACCATCTTTGTACATTTTAAATGTTTACTTCTTAAATCTGTTTACTTTTTACACCTGTCTATAATTATTTTTAGTGAAGAATATCATTTACTACCCTGCAACTTTTTGGAGGATAGGTTCCAAGTCTGATTCATCTTTAAGTGTCCCAAAATATATTTCATATGTGCTAACACCTTTCAGATATTTCTAAAGAAACCCTAATTTAAATTATTTGGGAAGGATACATTATTTTCATTATCTTATTTATCTCAACATACCAATGCTTTGCACAGTGCCAGGCCAATAATCGGTATAAATCCATGCGTTCTAAATCACTGTTTTCCTCCTAAGAGCCTGCAAGTTTTTTGAGGCAATTAAAGCAGTATTTAGTATTTGTATTTACTTATTTACATTCTCTTTGCCTCTTTATTCATTCACCCATCCCCCGCTTCATTCAACAAGACTAAAAATGTTGGCAGGAGCAGCATCTTTACGTCACTCTGTACGCACATTAAGCAGCAGGCAGCATAATTCCTTTTATGTACTAGATGCTTCATATGTTTTGTTGCATGGACTGGTTAGTAGCCTGGAGCATAAGTTAAAGGTGAAAATGTTTTCATGCCTTCATACTGTTTGGTGATAAAGTCTCATAGATGTCAAAGCACCTCAGGAGCTATGTGATAGGTTACATAAATGTAAAACTAGGTAGATATAGTTTATTTTAACATGTTGACATCCTATCAAAAACATATATACTCTGAACAAACCATTTTTTATGCTAGAAAAAGGCCCAAGAAAATATTGGCTTTGGCTTTGTGTACATGGGAGCCTCTTAGTACTTACTTAATTTTCAGTCCTCCTCAATTAAATAAACAAGAATAAATTAAATGACAAATTCAAGGGAGTACATAGATTTACACTTAGAGATTACTGGTAGTCTGTCTAGGCTAATGTGATTTCACTTGAGAAAAATAACTCCATGAAAAATCTTTTATCTTAAATTCTTACTTTTTTAAAAGTGTTTCAGTATGGAAAGGACATCTCATTGGCTCGGGTGATTTTAACCTGAGTTTACATGAGAATTTGGACTTAATCCAAGTTACTTAAAAATAGCTCTGCCTTACTTGATTATTTAAAACAGAACTTTATGCTTTCATTATTTGGATTAAATATAAATGTATTTTGTTTTTTCTCATACTTAAGTGATAATCTGGGTGGGGGGAGGCAAATACCTTTACCAACTTGCATTGCAAAATTTTTGCTTGCCAAAATCAGTATCAGAACACTTTTCAGATCTATTGAAATTTGCCTTTATTTCAATGCAATTAGTCATTTTATTATATTAGTAATTGTATTACTAGTCATCTAAATGAAGCAATATCGCATAGTGCAGAAAGCATAGAATGGTCAGAAAAGCTGGGTTCAAATCCTGGTGGAACCACTTAATGACTGAGAAAGGTAGGCAGACTGATTTCTCTGAGCACGGTCGGCCTGTTTTCTCATCTGTAATTTTGGGGCAATACTTCTTAGTTATGAGCCTAGATAAAATTATGTGATGAAAAAGCAAACACTTAGGTTTGACTCTTGGTAGATACCCCTTAAATATTGTGTATATTATAATAGTTATCACTGTTGGAATTTGCCGCCTTAGTTTAATTTGCAAGTTTTTTTTAAACGTTTCTCAATAATGAGAACTGTATACTTAAATGTTTTGACAGTTTATAATTTTCTAAATTTCCTTTGCATTTTTCCATAAATCCTAAACTAAATTGGAACTTACACACACTGTGATATTATGGAACCTAATCACAGATATCGCTGTAAAATTTGCTTTGCCACTAACAATAGAAACTTGGTCATGTCACTCTCCTGTGGGCTTTAGTTTCCTCCTGTATAAAATAGGAGAGTTACAGTAAGGGTGTGAGAAGTGAAATTAAAACCCCTTTCAGTTCTGTAATTCAGTGATTTTGAAATGTTACCATTCTGATTCATTCTAGGGATCTAACTACTTTGCAATATTTTATTGTTCATGTTTTTTTGTTTGATGCTAATATATTTATTATGCAAAATATATAAGGTACATATGTATAAGTGGGTATTTTCTAAATTCGATGATGATAATCACCAGGGGTATTCTGATAACGTAATGGAAGGAATGGTGAGGCACACTAGAATGTTTTCAAAAGTTGACACTGCATAGGTATAACATAGGTGCATTTGAGGAATAACTTAAAAGCAAAAAGACCCAGTTAGAAGGCAAGTACAATCTCCACTAGCAAGAGTACTAGTTGCCATGAAGGGCCCAACCACTAGAGTTAGACAGCCTGGCCTTGAATCCTGGTTCTGCCACTTATTGCAGGCTCTTAAATCTTCTCATCTGTAAACTGGGACATATACTACTTGCTACCTAGAGTTTTTGTGAGGATGAAATATGAAAACTTGTTTAAAGCACTTGAAATGGTACCCATAGTAAGGACTGGTCATTGTTAGCTGCTACCATTATTTTTGTTGCTATTATTTAGTCAGCAGTGTAAAGGCTGTGGTTAGACTAGAAGCAGCAAGAAGAGAGAAATAAAAATAAAATAGAAAAACTGTTCGAAGACGTAGTGCTATTTTAAATTTATGCAGGTTAATGGAAAGTCAAAAAAGATTACTAAGTTTTTTAGTTTGAGTGTTTGGATGTCATTAGCACTTTCCAGTCATTCAAAAATGATACTTCATAAACAAAAGACTTTAGCTCCTATGTTCAGTTCTGCATAAAAGCACAGTTGTATCATTGATCATAATCTGTTTCAGAGAAATTTTCCTTAGACTAATTTAATTATTAAAACCCCCCTGAGAGTTATGGTTATTCTTAAACTCTTACTGTCTTAAAAGTGGAAGAGCCCTTAGGTATTTAATCTAGTGCTCTGTTTACAGACGAAGATACTGACATTCAGATTATAAATTGCATTTATTATAGCTACTGAGTTAATGATGCAGAACCAGAGTTTAGACATTCTGAGTCCAAGGAGCAGTCTTCCTCAGCCAACAAGTGTAACAAGTGAGGAAAACCTGTATGTAAATAAATAGGCAGACAAACAATATGATACAGGATTAGTAATATTTTTACAGAGTTCATATTTAGGAATTTAGGAAAGTCAAGGTAGCCAGAATTCACAGAACAGAAATTGGAGGGAAAGAACTGCACGGATAGGATAGAGGTGAACAGAGATAGAGCACACAAGAAATGTGCGCTCAGAGATGTTAAATCCAAGGGGGAATGTTCAGCTGAGTGCTGATAAGAGCGCAAGCATGAGGAAGTATCTTGAGTTTGGGGAAGACCACTTAAGGGAGCGGGGTAAACACTCCTTGAAGCCCACACAGGACTAGCAATTTCTGTTTCCCACTGGTCACAGTTGAAAACCATAATACATGAGGTATCGAGTAAAGTAATCTAAAGGATATTGCTTCAGTAGTGAGGAAATGCTAGTCACAGACTAAACACAGCTCTAATCCCATCCAAAAAAGCTTAAAAGCAAGATCTAAAGGATCAAACTCTCCAAGCTGTTACTGCATCCCAGAACAAATATTTAAAGGAATCTTTAAATATAGATACTTAGAGCAATACAGAAATACATTGCTTGAAACAAAGTTGAATTCATAATGTCTAACATCCAATAAAAAATATGAGGCATAAAAAGAAGAAAAACCCATAATAAGGAGAAAAATTAGTCAACACAAACAGATCCAGAAATGACAAAGATGAAAGAATAAGTCTACTTATTAAGACAGTTATAACATATGTTCTCTGTACATGGTGGTAGAGTAAAGCATGAACATGGTGAGGAAAACATGAAAGATATTTTAAAAATTGAATTTATAGACATGAAAAGTACAATATCTGAGATAATAACTAAATTGGATGGAATTTACAGATTAGATGCAATAGAAGAAAATACTAGTGATCTTAAAGACATAGCACTAAAAATTATCCAAAGTAAACAAACAGAAAAATAGATGAGGAAAAAACAATAGAACATCAGTAAGCTGTGTGAAATTTCAGTCAGCTTAGTAGATGTGTAATTGTGGTACCCAAAGGAAAGGCAAGACATCTCTTTCAAAGGTAATTGACTGCTTGAAGCTAAAATAGTGACAGTGTAATAAGGAGTTTATACTGTGTGGTAGTAAAATGTATGACAACAATAATACAAAAAAAGCTGAGAGAGGAGGAATTGAAGTATACATTGTAAGCTTCTTAGACTAGATGCAAAAATGGTATAATACTACTTGAGTGCAGATATTGGTAAGTTAAATTTTTAAAATTAATTTTAATGCAGATACATACCAACAGCAATTGAAGGGTCATAAGGTTTGACAACTTAAATTGGTAAATAAATTTGGACTTAAGAATTGCATCTCTCCTGTATCTTAAAAATAATTCCTCAAGGATTTGTTTCATCTGTTTGAAGACTGAAAGTAAAGAATGGTGGCATAAGATAACAAATACTATTGCTTTGAAATAGTAAAACCTGTTGTTTTTTTTTTAACTCTGCTTGGGGCAGAGTTGGGTATAATGCCCATAAGAAACAAAGGGACAACATGAGCCTGTATTTAGACATCCATGACATGGAAAGATTTATAAACAACTTTTCTGTCCTCATTTCTGTTAAGTTTTGCTATTTTAAGACAGCAAAGTGAGTAAATAGTACCAATCCCAGCTCAGGTAAAATTTAAGTAGAAAAAAATGTGTTGTCCATTCCTCTTCTTTCCCACTTTGTTACCAACTTTCTACTGGTCCCTGGCAGCTGATCAGTGATCTCTCAGCTTTTGCATTGTATTATTTTCTAATGTTCTATTCCCCCGCAAAGTGTACCCATCTTGGTAAGTTGCACTTTGCTTTCCAAAGATTAGATATTAACTATTATACTTGTAACACACTTCCTTGGAGAACTGCAGTTTACTCTCTCAGCTCCTGGGCCAACAACCTGGGAAGGAGAAAAGGGAAGGGGCAAATGATCTACGTCTTCCTCTGAGTGGTAGTTTTTCAATTTTGTTAGCATTGTTTTTTATTTAATAGTGACTGATTTAAAAAAAAAAAACAAACCTTATGCCAATGAGCAATAGCTAAAACACTATGACTGTATATCCTTACTAATAATTCCTTATGTTTGTAGTTCACAAATAATCTTATCAGTTGCTCCTCATAGCAATTCCAGGGATATTGAGATTTGGAAAATGAGTCCTTGAAAGACAAATGAAGGTTAATCAGATAAAGCCTGAACTGGAACCTGAGTCTACTGACTTCTAGTTAGTTACAGTCTCAGACACAGCAGGAGGAGTGTTGGGATTGGGTGACAGAGTAGTTGTCTCCATGTGGGGGGCTGCTGGCAAGAACTTATCAAGACTTTTTAAAGCCTGATGAATTTAGTTCTTTATAATCTTTGATGAAAATATAAGGACTATTCTTCCAGGAAGACTGGAG
Source organism: Lyroderma lyra (assembly GCA_004026885.1). Lineage (NCBI taxonomy): Eukaryota > Metazoa > Chordata > Mammalia > Chiroptera > Megadermatidae > Lyroderma > Lyroderma lyra. The sequence goes on along the minus strand of PVJL010004696.1, from coordinate 34,105 downwards.
TTTTGTGCATGAACAACCTCAGGAAACTATTGCTACTGTTGCTAAGCCCAACCTTGGGCATGAAGTTCAACAGAGTCGAATCCCTACTATTCACTTCAGCCTCTTCAACTTTTTGGGTCCTTCACATAGCTCTGTGAATGTAATCCTTTCACTGTGTTCTCTTTTAGCTATTAACTTTTTCTTTAAAGTATTCTTTTGACTGGTTTTCCCTGTCAGCTATGATATCTGTGGCTACAGACAGATAGCAGAAAACTCAAAGAGTATTATGCAGTAAGGAAATTTATTGGCTCTTATAACTTGAAAACCAGAGGTACAGGAGACTTGAGAGTTATCTCAATCTATAATAATACCGCTTCTTTTCTCTTGACTTCCTATGCTGTGCTCTTCTTGAGATGTTGGCTTCATCCTTAGCTTGTTTTCCTCCTGGTGGCATGGTGACTATACTAGTTTCTAGCTATATGTGTGCGGTCTGGTTGTTCCCAAAGGTATCTAATAGGGGTAAGGAAGCTTTTCACCAGAAGTTCTGAGAAAACTTCTTCCCATGAATTATTAGAACAAATTGAGCCACATGCCCAATTCTGAACCAAGCCCTATGATTTAGGCAGTTCTGTGTCTGATTGGCCTAGGGCTGAATTTTGAAACCAGTTATAGGAAAGGGACTTGTTATACCCCCTGGGAGTGGGGTTAACCTTTCCTGAGACACATAGGATGGGCAGGGGAGTTTTGTGAAAAATTAGATTTCTATTAGGATGAGGAAAATTAGACCATTGGCAAGTAATCAATAATGTCTGCTTTAACTCGTTTTATTTTTGTCATTTTCAGTTTTTCAGATCAGTATGGAATGTTAAAAAGTGTGAATTTTGGTGTAATTCTAGCTTTCAGAGACTATGTTCTGGCATTTACAGGGTTCCTTAACCCACTATGCCTCAGTTTCCCTGTAGGAATTTTGTAAGGATTGAAAATAATGAAGGTAACTGACTTAGCACATAAGGACTCAATGAGTAAGTATGATTGCTATTAACATTTTTGTTGATTGTTAAAATCAATAAGTGAAATAAATAATAGTGCATTTCTTTATACTGAGACCCATTCTGCTCCAGATAGTTATTAGAACTAGTGAACAAAGAAATGTTCAGTAGAGAATCTAGGTGATAGGTATACTGTAAACTAATGCATATAGTAGGCTTACTATAAAATTAATATTATAGTATGGAGGGCTTAACTATAAAATTCTTTAATTTTCTGTATTTGAATATTTTCATGGTGACTTATTCAAAAAATGAATTCACAAGAATGATAGTGTTGCAATAAAAACCACTGAGAGTGACTCAGAACTAGAAGCTAAAATTCCTCTTCTCAAGACAGCAGTAGTACATAAGACCTGTAACAATAAATTACATAGTGGAAAGCATAGGTACTAAACTTATGGACCTTAGGTTCAGAAAGATTTTATAAATTTGACCTCAAAGACAAGAGAAATAAAAGCAAAAATAAATGAATGGGACTATATCAAGCTAAAAGCTTCTGCACAGCAAAAGAAACTGTCAACAAAACAAAGAAGCAACCCACTGAATGGGAGAAGATATTTTCAAACAACATCTCTGATAAAGGGCTAATATTCAAAATATATAAAGAGCTCATACAACTCAACAAGAACAACAAAAAACAATCCAATTAAAAAATAGGCAGAGGGAAGTTCCCTGATGGTGTAGTGGCTAGGCTTTGGAACTCTCAATGCTGCGAAATGTTCAATTCCCAGCCAGGGAACTACCCCCCCCCCAAAAAAAAAGGGGGTCAAAGGACCTGTACACACTCAACTTCTCCCAAGAAGACATACAAACGGCCAACAGATATATGAAAAAATGCTCAACTTCCCTAGCTATTAGGGAAATGTAAATCAAAACCACAATGAGGTATCACCTCACATCAATAAAACAAGTAGTAAGTGTTGGAAAGACCGTGGAGGAAAGGATACCTCATGCACTGATGGTGGGAATGTAAATTGGTACAACCACAATGGAGGACAGTATGGAGGTTCCTCAGAAAATTAGTAATAGACTTACCATATGACCCAGCAATCCCTCTTCTGATATCTACCCAAAAGTTGAAAACATTAATCTGTAAAGATATATGTACAGTGATGTTCATTGCAGCATTGTTCACAGTGGCCAAGACATGGAAACAACCAAAGTGTCCTTCAATAGATAATTAAATAAAGAAGCTGTGGTACATATACACAGTGGAATATTACTCAGTCATAAGAAAAGGTGAAATACCGCCATTTGCGACAACATGGATGGATCTTGAGATTATCGTGCAAGCAAAATCAGTTAGACCAAAAAAAATCTAGAACCATATGACTTCACACATATGTGGTATGTAAAACTGAAATCAAGTGAACAAGACAAAAACTCATAGAACCACACAACAGCTTAGTGGTTACTAGAGGGTTAAGGGAGATGGAGAGGTAGAAGAGTATAAAGTAGTCAAATATATGATGATGAAGGAGAATCGACTTTGGCGAACAAACAATTAAATGTATAAGCAATGTATTATAGAAATATACAGTTGAAACCTATATAATTTTGCTAACTGGTATCACCTTTATAAATTTATTAATTTAAAAAATGACAGCAATAATGTAACTTAAATGACAGTTCAGGTGAATTTCTGGAATGATACCATCTCCTATGTCTCAAGCATTCCATTTCTTTATAAGGAAATGCATGGTCTGAAGTTCTGGGTTTTCTGCCCTGAAATTGTTTAGCATTAACCCATTTGCATGCACAGCCTGTGGCACAAAAGGATAATGAAGTATATATTAACTCTCACTAAAAGGGCTCTGGAGTTAGCCATTCAGAAATAGAGGAATGGGAGGGGAAGTGTACATAAAAGAGGAATCAGGAAAGTGACTTTTATTAACTCTCTGTTTTGTGTGTGCCAGAGGCTCTGTGGTTACAAGGATGAAAAAAACCTACCTCCCCAGCATTGAGAGAGCTCATACCTTGTGTCAGAAGACACACCCATCAGTAAATAATTATGGTACACAATAAAATTGCCATAATAACATTGGGTCTGAGAGTGTAGTAGAGAAGTAATTACTAAAGGATCCTCATAGGTCTTCTGGACCCCTTCAGTTAGTTAAGAAAAAGTTGTTAAAGCTTGAGATTATTTCCACGGAGTTTTGTTTTGTCTATTGGAGAACTCAGGAAGCTGTTCTGTTACTAACTTACTAAGACTCAAGAAATCTAGATTCCCAAAACTAGACATCCACTTTCTTTTTTCAGCAAAATTTTCAGTCTCTCTGCATATATAGTTGAGAAAGATTACCTGCAAAACCTCTCTTCTCTATAAATAAGAATGGGGGAGGAGGGGCCATAAAGGGCAGGCCAGAGTTTTTACAAAATAAATTGATGGGCCAAGACCTTGACTTTAACCCTCATTGTACTCTTTTTCCCCTCTTCTGCCATGGGTCATCATTTGTATCTCCCACAGGCTGTATCTTAAGAGTCTACTCTGTTCTGACCCCAGCACTTCGGAATCAGTCCTGTTGACTCTTCTGTAACATAGCATTACCCACTTTACCATTCTTCCTCCTGTTTCTTTACCAGGGCTTTTTTGTCTTTTCATTTTAATGAATGTTGTCACAGCATTCATCATAATGGAATCAGACCTATGCAAGATTAAGTCATTTTTGTAACTCTTGTGTAGGCAGTTCTTAGAAGGGCATGCGTGAAGAAACCCCCAGAAAGTTTCTCAGAAGTCTTTCACAATTTTGTTAAGAAATTATTCAAAGAATTCTTTTATCTACATTCATTCCTTTTTGTAATTTGGTGGAATGCATGAAAGAAGAAATGAATGAACAAAAATATTAAGTAGCATAAATTTTTGACAGAGTATAGATTATAATAATCACTTCTAACATTGGTATAACTCTTTATAATCCATGAAATAAATGTTTTCACTTACATCATTTAATCTCACACCATCCCTATAAATTAGGTATTTCCTCCATTTTATGTTGTCATCAATGAGATCCAAAGATGTTAAGGTCCCATCACAGGTAAGTGAAGAACCAGGATTTGACCAACAGATCTTCTAATTCCAGAGCCATTTTATCCTGCCCCAATTGTTCTTCAACCTAGGAACAAGAAGCTACAAACACATTTGTTTTTGATAAGTGAAAGGCAAGTAGGAACTTTTCTTAATACTTAATTGGTAAACTAGAATTGCCAGGTACTCCAGTGAGAGAAATCTTGACTCTAATGACATCTTATATAAAAGTGATTTTACATAAGGTGTCTAATACAATTCTAGCTAGAATACAATACCTAAAAATTAAATGGCAATAGATTTATTTTTAATCTACAAATAAATGTATAATGAGGAAGATGAACTGGGATTGTAATGTGAGGGTTATGGCATGTCACTGTAAGAGGTTAATATGTTCAAAATGGAACTGCTGATCTTTTTCTTCCTCCAAACCTACTACACCCATGGTCTCTTTTTCCTGTCAGTCCTTGGCAACTCCCATTTTTTAAAGTTGCTAAAACCAAAATTTATGAAATCATACTTACCTCCTCTTTTCTATTATTTATCACGTCTAATCTGTCAGGAAACCGTGTTGGCTCTACCTTCAAACTATATCCAGCATTTGACTCCTCATCACCTTCTGTTTTGCCTTGGTCCAAGCCACCATCACCTCACCTAGATGACTGAGTAGGTAGCCTCCTGACTCATCTCCTTTTTTGCACTCTCTTCTTCCTGCCTAATATTCTCAGCACAGCAGCCAGAGTGATCTTTTTAAAAACAAAACTAACTGATTCTCTTGTCCCCTCAAAAGCTTTCTTCACTGGCTCCTATTTTTCTGAAAGAAAAGCTAAATCCTTTATACTGACAGCTTTCCAGGTCCTCTTAGGACTTGGACCTTCCATTCCTCTGATACTGCACTCCTCTTTGCTTACTCCATTCCAGCCACACTGGCCTCCTTGCTGTTTCTTGATCATTTCTGGCATGATCCTGCCACCAGGCCTTTGTCGGGACCCTGTCCCAGCAGCAACTCAAGTCCTTACTCCGGTGTCACTATCTTAATGAGGCCTACCATGAGTACCTTATTTAAAATTGCGGTCTTCCTCAAATCCCCTGGTCTCCCTTCCCCTGCTCTTGTCTTTTTCATACCATGTAGGAGCTCAGTACCAATTTGTTAAATTAATAAATGACAGATATACTTAATGAAGGCCTCTAAGCCAAGAATTTACAGTTATTGAGGAGGTAATACTCTGCTGATCTGACAGCACTTTACCAATCTGAAGTCCTATGATGTGATAAAACTACTGATAGAAGTGATAGAAGTAAGAGAGATCAGTAGGGCTGAACAGAGCCTGGTTATAAAACTCAGGTGAAGACTAACATTCTTTGTTTTTAAAGGGAAAGGAAAATGTATAAGAAAATTGCTTATGGCTTCCTAAATATTACTTATATGGCACTTGACATAATATGGCTTTCCCAGATCTGCAAGGAAACCAGATATTCTGCATTCATTCATCCAACAAGTATTTTTCAATATACCTATTATATGCCAGTCACGGTGTAACTACGTTTAAGTTGAAACTTGTAGCAACTTCAAAGAGAATGCTTTTATATAAAAATGAAGGCTTTGCTGTTTGTTAAATTAGTTTGCCAGCATTGCTTGTATACAGTCCTTCAGACAATTTGAAAATCAGATGCTCTGCACATGCGGAGATAATGCTACTCACCTGTCATTAGTAGAACATGCACTTGAACTTGGAATTGTTCCTTTGCAATAGTAATGTAAATTGTGGCTCACATTTGCAAGAATGTTAGACTAAGGGGTGTATAGACTATGTCTGTGAAACAGAACTTTTTTCTGTATGAATCTAACTTAACTGACCCAATTGTAAATTAACTAACTTACCTAAACAACCCATTATGTGAGCTCATGAGATAAAGAGATTGGAAAAGGTCACTAGTGGGTTATGTCTGTCAGTTGGTGGCCAGTGCAGATTTGATCCTAAAAGTGTTTTTCTAATGCTCTGGCCAGCCTCGTTCTTTTGGGTTAAAGCACCATTTCCCTGTTAATGTAGTAAGCACTTTTCCCTCTATAAAAAATCCCAGTCTTTGGAACGGAAACAGCATTAGGTCTTTGTAATTTGGGGAGTTTTTAGCAATGGATTGTTTAGTTTGTAAAAATATTTGATTTAGACTGAGCTTGTGACCTGATGATGTTTAGAAGAGTGCCAAAGTGTAACTCATAGAAGATGCCAGTAAAAACCATAGTTGGAAGAGGTGAATAATGGTTGCATCATTTTCCTGGTAGGTGTAACCAGGCCTGAAAATCCATCACTGCCATTTTAAAATGTGTTCCTAAGAATAAAGTCAACTGGTATTCTGTGAACTACATTAAGTGTCAAAATAAAATATCTGTCATTGCCTTGAGTCACTGTCCCACTGTCTCTACATTGTTAAGGAAGCTATGTTTCATCATTGTGTTTATTATCCAAAACAGCAGTAATGTTTTTTCCTAACTTTTAATGAGAATTTTTGTTCCAGTGAAAACCTCAAACACGTTATATTTTTCATTGTGATTTAACTTTGATATCAGGCAAATTCTTGTTAACAAACAAGTTTTTGTAAAGTGTCTTAAAACTTTAGTTTCTAAAATACCTTTTTAATAAAGTTTAAAGACTAATAGAGGAAAAAAGATAAGCACATTTGGTTAAAATAAAATGAAATTTTGTGAGTAACATGCAATAATCAGGCCAACAGCATCTAGATTAGATTTCTAGATTAATAAATACAAACTACAGATTTTTAGGATTCAAATGAAGTTCATTAAAATGTGGTTAATTCTCCTTGATTAGTGCACGGTACTTCTAGAAATACTGAATGTACAATTCCCTGACTCCTCTTGTGAATGAAACACTTCAATAATTGTTTAAGTATATGTGTTTGCATGAATGTCTTTAGCTGTATTAGGAGAAGCAGAGGTGCAGAGTAGATAGAATAACAGAATCATGCCCTGCTCCTTGAAGAATATGGCTCAAGGGCACAGTGGGGCAAAAACAGAATGAGAGAAACAAATGAAGACTAACTTTTTTTACTTTTCCTAGTTGGCAAGCATTCCCTCCAATCTGACTGCAAGTGTATCTATTTGATCTAATGATTTATTGTTCTATTTCACTTTTTTTACTTTGTTTTATACCTGAGGCCAGAACCACAAAGAGGAGGTGGGAGGAAGCCAGATAGAACCAGTAAGAAATCCAGTTTCAGACTACAGCTGCTGATAGAGTAACTCTATAATTTATTATCTGACCAGGAAATTTTTGAGAATAACAGTGCACACTATTAATGATAAGACAATGGGTGTGAAATAGGACTGGGGCCATGCCAGTGATGCAGTCATTTAAATGGAGGAATGGGTAGGAAGCTGCTTTTGCTTCAGTCCCAAACTTCTTCCTTTCTCTAAGGCTTCTATATAAAATATCAATAGAGAAAACAATAGAGAAAATCAATAGAACCAAAACTTGATTCTTTGAAAAAATCAACAAAATTGACAAACCCTTAGACTGATCAAGAAGAAAAGATTCAGATCACTAAAATCTGAAAGAAAAGGGGAAAGTAATACCAACTTTATATAAAAAGGATTAGAAGAAAATACTGTCACACACCATATACAAAAATTAATACAAAATAGATCAAAAACTGAATGTAAGTGCCAAAACTCTGAAACTCTTAAAAGAAAACATAAGAATAAACTTTTATGACCTTAGATTAGGCAATGATTTCTTAGATCTGACACAAAAAGCATAAGCTACCTACTTAATTAATTAATAGGACCATCAAAATAAGAAAGTGAAAAAGCAACCTTCAGAATGGGTGAATATTTTCAAATCACATAACTGGTAAGGGACTTGCATCTAGAATATATGAAGAATCCTTACATGTCAATAATAATAACACAACCCAATTAAAAAATGGGCAAAGGTACTGAGCAGACATTTCTCCAAAAACAATACACAAATGACTGAGAAGTACATGAGAAAGCTATCAATATTATTAACCATCAGGGAAATGCAAATCAGCACCACCATGAGATACTACTTTCCATCTACTTAGGATGGCCATGATCATGAAGACAGATAATAACAAGTATTGATGAAGCTGTGGAGAAATTGGCATCTTCATATATGTAGTGGGAATATAAAATGTTGATGCTGTTTTGGAAAATAATCTGACATTTCCTCAAAAGATTGCGCATAGAGGTAGATACAACCCAACAATTTCAATCCTAGATGTATAGCCAAGAGAAATGAAACGTATGTCCACATAGGCACTTACAGCAGCATTATTCAAAAAGAGCTAAAAAGTGAAAATAAACTAAGTGTCCATTAACTAAATGAATGAATAAAGTGTAATATATTCATACTGGAATGGAACAGCACTCAACCACAAAAAAGAATGCAGTACAGCATGGATGATCCTTGCAAGCATTGTGCAAAGTGAAAGAAGACAGTCACAAAAAACCACATAGTGTGGATACCCTTTGTATGAAGTATCTAGAATATGTAAATCTACAGAAACAGAAAATAGATTTGTGGTTTTAAGGGGCTGATGGGGAGAGAGGGAAGTGAGGTAGTGAAGGAGAGTGAGTGCTAATGTTATGGAGGTTTCTTTTTGGACTGATAATAATGTTCTGAAATTGTGGTGATAGTGGCACAACTCTGTAAATATACCAAAAACATTGATTAATTTTATGATATGTGAATTCCTATCTCAATAAAGCATACATGTGTATTTAAAAATATATCAAGATCTAAAATTGGATGCCTGAAACCTATGTAATTCTTGCTAACAGATGTCACCCCAATAAGTCTAACAATAAAAATGAATTTAAAAAATAATAATAATAAAAAATAAAAATATATCAAGGGGTGGTTGACCTATGGCATATTTGAGCTTTGTGGTCCTTAAATCACATGCATACACATTCATGACACAACCATCCTGGGGCAACTTGCTTTTTATCTGTTTTATATACTGTGCATCCCCCATACCCACTAACTTTATCACTCCATAAAATTTTCGTTAAAGAAAGCGTCTTATGGCTAAAAAGTAGTTTGAAAAAAATCTCTGGAAACAGCTCCAGAACCTCTTCTAACTCTAATAATCCATGATTCTGATGCATTGAAATAAGAATTTGAATTTGGCCTAGATAACTCAGTATTAACTCCATTTCGACAAAAGGAGCTGTGAACAAAGACAGTTATTTCCCACATAGCTGAACACAGGTGTGACTTAGTGGAAACTGTGGAACTCCGCCAGGTCTCAGTTCCCTAGCACAGTGCTCTATCTCCAAGCTGTGCTTCCTGTTTTTTAATACAGTGATTTACTAAAATAGAGACACCTGGTCCCAGCACCTAGCAAATGGATTTTTCCTTTCAGCATTTCAAAATGCATTCATATATTGATGAAGGCTTTCTCTGGGAAGCCATGTGTCTGAAATCTGCAGTAATAAAAACCACCCTAGTCCCTTAGATAATTCACAGTGGTGTCTGTAGCTTTAATTCTTTCTCCTGCTCCCTTTTTCTGATTGTTTCATTATTCCTTCATTTACAAAGCGTATATTTACGGAGCTATTTGCCCAACACCAGGTATGTAGCGTTGAACAAAATTGACTAGTCCCTACAACATTGGATCTTGCTATCTAGTAAGGAGAAAGAGATTAATAAAAAAAAATTTTTTTTTAATGTCAAGTTGCTGTGAGGACTATAAAATAAATAAGATTCTGAGATAGTAGTAACTCTGTAGATTATAATTTTAAAATGAGCTCTGGTCACATTGTCATGCCCAAATTCCAAGTTCACCATTTACTAACTCTGATTTTGAGCAAGTTACTTAACTCCTCTGGGCCTCATTACCTTAAAATGGGGATAATAATAGTACCTACATTATGGACTTGTTCTGAGGATTAAATGAATTGATACAGAAAAGTGCCTGACATACACTAAGTGTACATAGAAAAGTGCCTGACACATTCTAAACATCTAATAAGTGTTATCTCTGCATTAATATTGTTGCTTTAGAGACTAAGTTAGCTTATCATTGTTGCCATCTTAATCACCATCATCACTATTATCCACATATATTTATTTCCTTCATATACATGCTTTGGGCAAGGAATTTACAAAAATGGCTGTGATGTTGCTGAACTTAAGACTCCTATAATCTATTTAAGAGATAAAACGTAAGGATTACAAGAAAATAGCAATAGAAAATAGTATGTGGTAAGTACTAGATAAGGGATAAAGATAGTATGTCCTTCAAGATTATAGCAGAGAGAGGGCAGTGATTATGGACTTACAATATATAAGGAAGGCTTCATAGAGGACATGGACCCTTAAGAAAGAGGGCATTCCAGGCTGGGAGAACAGGAGGCAAGAAGGTGATTGTGAAGTTCCAGAATGGAGAATTCGAATAGAGGGGTAATGAGGGCTGGGTTAAAGAGGTGGTCCCAGAATATTGGTTACATTGTTCTGTAGGTAGTGGTCTGCCATGACCAGATTCTGAGCTACAACGATCAAATAAGATTTCTATCATTCATCTTCTGAAGCCTCTACTTCATTATATTGCTTTGCTTAACATCTCATTATTGTTATCTGGCCAATTGCTTTCTAACTAGTGGTGCTACCTGCAACCTCTCTGCTATCCAGCCTCCTACTCCTGCAGCACATTTTGATTACATTAATTTTTATCAGGTACCACTTTGTCACTTATTAGCTAAGAAAATTCTTACAGTTTTCCATTGTCTGTAACAGTATATCACTACCACTAGTGTGCATAAAAATTATTGACAGTTTATTGTAAGTGCAGATCAACAGATTTCGCCTTCAGGTAAGACATTCCTGGCATGGGGCCTGAGAACCTCTGTTTTGACAAGTGACCTAGGTGATTCTGATTCAGATGGTCAAGAGGCCCTTCTTTGAGGAAGACTGGCATAAAATGAAGAATTCAAGTTTCTTAACCTGCTGCCTAGAATCTTTCTTTATCCTGCCTTTTTAGGCTCATCTTCTGTTCCCCATAATATATCTTTTGTTTGAGTCAAATGGAACATTTCCTTTTCCTTACACTTCCCCGTGCCTTTTTTTTTTTTTTTATCTTTTGTCCCTTTGTTATGTGTTTCTCTCAGCCTCAGTGTCCTTATTGCCATTTCTACAAGTCCAAATCCTGGCTTCTTTCCATCTTGGTTCAGATGTGTCCTGAAAGCTATTTTAGTAAATAAGTATCTGTAATTTAGAAGCCAGGCTCCAAGTTTACCTGATCCTTATAGCTACTTCCCAACCCAAGGACCTAAATGAGGACCTTGTAAATTGTTAGGTTTGTTTGTGTCTTCCTCAAATGATTCTTTGAGTATTTATTGAGTGCCTACTATATACCAAACACTGTTCTAGGAGCTGGTGATAAAGTAGAAAAATAAAAAAAAAAACACTCAAAAAGTCTCTATTTTCATGGATCTTACATTTAAGTGGGACAAATGTTTATAAGTAATATGAAGTGTTTTGAGAAGATATAGGATAGATTAGGTAAAGGAGAGACCAGTGGAAGAAACTTAATTAAGGAACTTTTATAACTAACCAGTGTAAAGTGGGAAGGGATAGTGAAAATAGAAAATACAAAGGAAACAGTAAGATTAGTTAATAAAATGAAGGAATGACCAGCAGTACTTCGTGGGGCCATGAAGGTATATTTAATATTTGAGCCTTTTGAGAAAGAATAAATAAAAAATTAAGGTGTAAAGGTAGTATTTTGGGAAAAGAATATTTTTTAATGTTATGGTGATCTATTAGGTATGTGATACCAATAATGGGACAACAAAGTAAAAATGCTTGGAAGTAATTAGAAATACAGAGATCTTTTAAGAACCCAGTCCTCTCTCCTTTTCTCCAACTCCATTCATGAATATTATGTCAATTTCAGCTGTTTCAAGGCCAAAATCCTTCCAAGTACTACTCTATGTCTCAAATCATTTGATTTTCTAGGGGTATGGCGTGACTCTCTGTCTTGGCTTCATTTCTCTGTTCTCTAAGTGTTTGTGTAGAACAGTGGTTCTCAGCTTTCCTAATGCCGCGACCCCTTAATACAGTTCCTCATGTGGTGGTGACCCCCATAAAATTATTTTCGTTGCTACTTCATAACTGTAATTTTGCTACTGTTATGAATTGTCTGTGAATATCTGATATGTGTTTTCCGATGGTCTTAGGCGACCCCCGTGAAAGGGTCGTTCGACCCCCAAAGGGATCGCGCCCCACAGGTTGAGAACCGCTGGTCTAGAATGAGGTCTAGGCCTAACACCAGAAAACCATCTCTAATTATACTCCTCCTTTGAATGGTTCTTAGCTAATTGGAGGTTTGGCTTATTGGAAGAACTAGGAAGAATTTGGTATGGTGGTGACTGTCATTATCTCTTATGAAAATCACTGTGGTCATTTATGAAATTCTAGGAAAAACAGGAGAAGTTTGGAAAGGCAGAATATTGAAGCATTATAGCATAATAAACACAAGGACAGGTGGGGAAGCTGCTTGCCTAGCCTGGAAAATCATCTCTCTTCATTTTTGTTGTTACTCAGGTCAAAATACTCAAATTATTTTTTATTTTTTACTTTCTCTCATAATACCCAACATCCATCATCACATACAAGATGTGTGTGGGTGTGGGTGTGTATGTATGTGATGTAAAATTCTGTTGTTTGACTTTCCCACTGCAGTGTAAACTCCATGAAGGCAAGGACTTTGTTTCTGCTATACCCCTAACCATTACCTAGAACGTAGTACAGACATACATTGTTTTATCACTCTTAATAGATACTGCTTTTTTTTTAGAAATTGAACGTTTATGGCAACCCTGTTTCAAGAGAGTCAGTCTGTCAGTACCATGTTCCCAACAGCATTTTCTCACATCATGCCTCTGTGTGACATTTTGGTAATTCTTACAATATTTCAAACTTTTTAATTATTATATTGGTTCTGGTGATCTTTGATCAGTGATCTTTGATCAGTGATCTTTGATGTAATTGTAATTGTTTTTGCAAACTTAATCTATAAATGTATATGTTCTGACTGTTCCACAAACCAGGTGTTCCCTGTATCTCTTGCTCTTGTTTGGCCTCTATTCCCTGAGACAGGACAATATTTGAATTGGACCACTTAACCCTACAATAGCTTCTAAGTATTCAAGTGAAAGGAAGAGTCTCATGTTTCTCAATTTAAATAAAAAGCCAGAAATAATTACATTTAGTGAGGAAGGCATGTTGAAATCCAGGAAAGGCCTAAAGCTGGATTTTTTGTACCAGATAGCTAAGTTGTGAAAGCAAAGTCAAAGTTCTTAAAGGAATTTAGAAGTTCTACTCCAGTGAACACATGAATGATAAGAAAGCAAAACAGCCTTATTGCTAATATGGAGTAAGTTTTAGGGGTCTGGAGAGAAAAATCAAAGCAGCTATAGCATTTCCTAAGCCAAACCTGAATCCAGAGCATGGCTCTAATCCTCTTAAATTCTGTGAAGTCTGAGTCAGGTAAGGAAGCTGCAGAAGGAAACTTTGAAGGTAGCAGAGATTAATTTATGAGGTTTAAGGAAAGAAGCCATCTCTGTAACATGAAAGTGCAAGGCAAAACAACAAATCCTGATGTGGAAGCTGCAGCAAGTTATCCAGATCAAGGTAAGATAACTAGTGAAGGTGGCTAAACTTGAAAACAAATTTTTCAACATAGAAGAAATAGCCTTCTATTAGAAAAAGATGCCATCTAAGATTTTCATAGAGAGAAGTCAGTGCCTGGTTTCAAAGGACAGGCTGATTTTCTTGTTAGGGGCTAATGCAGCTGGTGACTAAGTTGAAGCTTATTTACCATTCTGAAAATCCTAGAGCCCTTAAGAATTATGCTAAATGGAAGAACAAAACCTGATTCACAGCGCATCTGTTCACAACATCATTTACTGATTATTTTAAGCCCACTTTTGAAACCTCCTGCTGAGGAAAAAAAAAGATTTTTTTTCAAAATATTACTAGTCATTGACAATGCACTTGGCCATCCAAGAGCTGTGATGGAGATGTACAATGGGATTAATGCTGCTTTCTCTCTCTCTCTCTCTCTTTTTTTTAATGTGGGTAGTTCCCTGGCTGGGAATCAAACCCAGGCCGCAGCGTTGACAGTGCCGAAGCCTAGCCGTTACACAAAACAAGGGAACTCTCATGTTTTCATGCTTGCTAACACAGTATCCATTCTACAGGCTATGAATCAAAGAGTATTTTGACTCAGATCTTATTATTGAAGGAATACATTTTGAACACTATAGCTGCCATAAATACTGATTCCTTGAATGGAGCTAGGCAAAATAAATTGAAAACCTTCTGGAAAGGCTTCACATTCTAGATGCCATTTAGAACATTTGTGATTCATAGGAAGAGGTCAAATTATGAATATTAATAGGAGTTTGGAAGAAGTTGATTCCAACCCTCATGGATGACTTTGAGGGGTTTGTGACTTCATTGGAGGAAGTAACTGCAAATGTGGTGGAAACAGCAAGAGCGCTAGAATGAGAAGTGGAATCTGAAGCAGTGACTGAATTGCTGCAATCTCATTCTCAAAATTTCAAGGATTAGGAGTAGCTTCTGTTGGATGAGCAAAGAAAGTGGTTTCTTAAGAAGCAATCTACTTCTGGTGCAGATGCTGTGGAGATTGCTGAAAGGACAACAATGGATTTTGAATATTATTTAAATTTGGTAAAGCAGCCACAGGGTTTGAGAGGATTGACCTCAAATTTGAAAAAAAGTTTTGTATGGAAAATGCTATCAGTATTTCATGCTATAGAGAAACTGGGAAAGGAAGAGACAATCAAAGTGATGATCTTCACTGTTGTCTTACTTTAAGAAATTATTAGAAACGATTTTTTATCTCTAACGTCTTGACCATTTTGCATTTCAAGTCCATTGCATCATTAAGGTATTGATAATGTATGACATAAAGGCATCAGTCATTTAGTTTTAGTTCAGTTTGGATATGATCTGCCATCATGAATTGAAAGGATAGCCAATAAAAATTGTCAACCCAACCTTCAGACATCACCACTCTAATCAGTCAGCAGTCAGTAGCATTGAGACAAGACCTTCCACAAGCAAAAAGATTATGACTTGCTTAAGGCCCAGTTGACAGCATGCTTTAGCAACGAAGTTTTTTTGATTAAAGTATGTACATTTTTTACATGTAATGCTGTTGCACACTTAATAGATGACAGTATAGTGTAAACAAAACTTTTATACTCATATACACTGGAAAACCAAAAAATTTGTGACTCAACTTTATTGTGAGGTTTGCTTTATTGTGGTGGTCTGAAACCAAACCATAATATCTTCAAAGTATTTCTATACATACTCAATAAGAACTTGTTGAATGAATGATGTAGAATAAAATTTTCTCTACATTTTATTCAATTATTTTGACATTGGCTCTTTTCTCAAGAAACTCAAGAAATATATTATCCCAATAAAATTATTACAGCTAAAGCTCACACATTAATTATACTTGCCTGAATAATGTTGCCTTAAATGTAGTATTATTAAAAAATAGAAACTTTATTCTTTAGTTAGAGAAAAGTCTTAAATACTAAAAATTCTTCTTTAATAGTCCTAAAATAGGTAATGCTGTTGTGAATGTGATCTTCTAAAATTGAACATTAATAATAAAAATTCTGATAAGATCATCTAGTAAGCACATACCAGCTATGATTAAGTTTTATTTTCTAATTCATAGTTTTTAAAGAAAATCTCAGGAGCTTTCAGACTTGGTTACTACTTTAATGTTTAGAGAGATGATGCTTGATAATTGGAAAGAGATAATCTACATTTTTCTTTTAACTTTTAAACTTATTCAGGCAATTCCACATGGCTAAAAATATCCATAAGGTGTAGGTTGGATTACTTTCATTAATATACAGCATCTTGCTATCTTAGAACAGCAAGAATTGGGATATCAGCATATATAAAATTACTGATGTGGTAGGTAGGTCTAGCTGACCAGAACTATTAGGACTACTTAGTTACCTGATTTAGAAAATACTGCAGATTTACAAGAATTGAAGTGAGAAATTAATATGATCAAAACAGTTTTATGGAAGGTCATTTTGGCCCATGATGATTTTTGTGGAGTAGCAGAGAAAAACAAAGTTCTAATGGAAAAGAAGAATTGGCTATAGGGCATAAACATATGTTTCTAACATCTTGACCATATTGCATTTCAAATACATTGCATTATTAAGGTATTGTAACATGGCACACAGAGAATGAATATATAGCTTTACTTCAGTTTGGATTTGATCTGTCACCATGAAGTTAAAGGGGAGCCCATAAAAGTTTTTAAATGACTCTATAATGACTTGATAAACTTTAAAAATATAAGATACATAGTAGAGAATACTGAGAATCAGATTTTTACTTTGAAGAGAATCTTGCAGTTAACTGAACCAGGTTTGTTTATGTTTAGTAAATAGAATATATAACAGTGAAAATCAGCTCAATATTTTTGTTAAATAACTACATTCTGTTTGGCAATGAAAATCAGCTAGTGGATAAAATTAATTATAGATATACTTAAATCATTGTTATTATTTTCAACTATTGAATATTAGGGGAAATTAGTTTTAAAAGCATGCTCTTGTCTTATTTTCATAAATTCTACATAGTTTCCTTAAAGAGGGATAAAATTATCAAATAAGGATTTCTATGTGTTTTTAATGATAGTAATTTCTCCAAGTTCAATTATACTTTTAGTTGCAAGGCGAAGGCCCATTGGAATAGTTAATAAGTGTATTCTACTTCTTGCATTGCTGCAGAAACTAAACACAAACTTTTCTGTGACTTTTACAGAGAACACATAGGCTCCGTAAATTTTCATCTCTTCAGGGTCAGGGCTGATTCAATCTTAGTGTAAGTTTATGAGAGTGGCTGATGTGATACAGTTGTTTCCAGTAAAATCAAGCTAGCCCTAAGGAGCCAATCTAAGTCAGTCTCTGAGTAAAATTCTATGAGAAACAGACTCCAACTCAGACACAATTGTAAACCCTGATATAATGAGGACTTGCAGTGGATTTAATCCTATTGGAAATCTTTAAGCAGCCATGGGACAAAATGGTTTCCACATTGACATCAGTGGAATGAACTTTGGATTTCAACAGTATGGAGAGTAGTTACCTTGTACACACAGTAGCCACACTTAAGAATTAACATCATGGCCATTTCAAAGCAGGTTGTTATTTCTCTTGTAGAGGCATCTGTTTTGATTAAGATCCAAGTTCCCAGAATGTGTGAAGTTTTATTTTTAAAAAACTAAATTCATTACAAAAAAAAAAGTGACCTTAAACTCAGTAGTTAGTATAAATTGATTAGATCTAATTTTCTTGGACAAAAATAACTAACCTATGTCAATTTTATATGTGAGAGATGTAGAAAAAGAAAGGGAGAGAGAGAATGAGAACTGTTTCTTTGTTAAGGTTTGGATGCAAAGTTTCACCTGGTATGAATTTTTTTTCATGAATTTAGAAGCCCCTGAAAATAAACTTACGCTATGAAATCATATAAATATAAAAGGACAAACAGACACAAAAATCTAAAGGTCAACACTGTAGATAAAATCGCAATAAGTAGGATTTGAACTTACTTGTGTGGGTAGGTTGATATGTATACATATTTTTGTCGTTTGGCTTATCATATTGAAACAGATTTAGGTATTATAATCAGTTTAGCACTAAAACTCGTCCCTTTTTGTAATTTACAACTTAAATGAGAACAATAGACCAAACTCTGACTGCAGTAAAACACAACCTTGCCTAAACTATCTCCATGCATTTTTCATTGCAGTTAGTACTGGATGTAAATATCTTAGCAAGCAGTAGTGGCCTCATACAATTACTTCAAAGAGACGGAAAAGTTACTTCATGAAAGGAAAAACTTGAAACTGTAGTACTCTTTACCATTTTATCTGTTAAGTAGTGGTGGGTATCATTAGTTCTGCTCCTTTGCATAATTACTGCAGTATTGTGAAAACTTTTTTTGCCTTCCAACTGGGAACAATTATATTACGTGGGATCTCGTATAACATTTGGCTTAGAGAAGTAAAATGTAAAAAGCCCTTGTTTTCTAGCACTCTGTATCTATAGTACCTAGGTGCATACAATGCTTGTTCAAGTTTGTTTTTTAAGTAAAAGATAATATGGATTATCTTTCACTTAAAAGAGAGACATTTCATATCGAAGTCAATTTATTCCTTATATATTTTTCTTTAATGTACTTAAAGAAATTTTACCCAGTACATCACAAAGTTGCAATGCTATAAAAGGATAAAAAGTTTTTGAAGTGTAATGCTGACACCCCTGAAAATTTAAGACTTAAAAATATACTTTTATTATGTATTTAAATTAATTCATCAAGTTGAAAGTAAGTATTTCTGATTGTTACAACAATTTGCTATTTATCTAAAGCTTCTGTCATAGACTTTCTGGGTTAAAGGCATACCACAACCTCTGTCAGTAGTTAGCACCACCCAACCCATCCCAAAAACCAAACTTCTAAGCGATACAGCTAGAAGAGAATGTTTGCAAATGTTTACAATGAGGTATATGTTTTTTTTCAAGTGTGCAAAATTTTTATTTGTAATTTTTCAGTATGTGAAATCATTAAAATACTGCAACAAATGTTTTTATTGCATTTGATTTTGTAAGGTAGACAAGATGTTTACTTTGAAAACACTACTAAATTTTAGCAAAGACAATAAAATTAGAATAAATGTCCCAGTGGTAAACAGATGTGATTGTCACTTTGATCTTGTGGCTTCACACTTGACTTTTTCATAATTTATAAAGTGTTTAAAATGATCTCATGATTGATAAAAAATATTTTTATCAAGATCGAAGTATAACTGTTGCAAGTTAGATATATTACTTCATTGTGTCTCTTACCTAACCATAATATTGATAGAAAGGAGAAAAAATGTGGATATGTTTATGTTTGGTGTATAGTTAAGGTTCCTTAAGAAGACAAGAAATTTTTAAAACTTTTAAAATGTGAATTAAAATATTAGGATAGATGCTGAATTACCCCTTTTTGTCAGCGAAACAAAAATTGTATTTGTTTTAGTCCTGTTAATATTCAAAAGGTTGGTTTCACATATTTTTCTTTAAATTTTAAGTTATCTATTTATTTGCAACATTTTTATTAATGAGGCTGACTTTTGAATGTGCTCATAAAAAAGGTTAATATGGCCAAATAAGAAGTTTTAATCAATCAAGCTAATGTTTCTCTGCTCCAAAATGCTACTGAAGAAAATCTAGTTAATGTCATTTGAAATTATTTTAATGCATTCCTTGGCACTGTCACGTATTCAAGTGTGGTTTTAGCCTCTCTTCCTGAGATACCGTAGCTCTTCCCAGACTCCAGGGTGAGCTAATAAACTTACCTATCTCAATACATTAAAAGGAAGGACTAGCTACTAGTACAGCTTTCAGCACCTTTTCCAAGGTAGCTAGTATCTGTACCATATATAGCTGTAAAAGGATGGGAAAATGCGCTGAAATGATCTAAGAAGTAAACTATCAACTTGACATGTTTTCCTAGCTATTGAAAACCTTCTCATATTGAAACCCATTGATAGTGAAACTGTAGAATTCCTATGATTTAAATACCATCTGGTTGTGCTCAAGGCTTTCAAGCTGTTATCTCTGCATAAAATTTCAGAGTCCTATACTTTTTTCTTCACCAAACTATCCATTTTTAAGCCACAAATATTTTTCCAGCTCTTTCAGATTTTATCTAAAAGTATATTTTAACAGAATTTAAATAGTCCTTAAACAATAACAATTTATCTTGATAGATGGCATGCTGTGTTTTTTCATTTTATTTTAATTAGCCATTGTGGAACTAAATTCCCTTTTGTTTTAGTCTTTTGAATATTGTTTAATTATAGTTATCATGCCAGATATCTTAAAGGTTATTTTACCAATACAGTTTCATTTAATATAACCCATATGGAATCAATAGCCCAGTTTCCTAAAGTGAATGCTTGGAAAATCTTACATTCATATGTTAAGAGTACACATCCTTTCCTCATTAGTTGGAAAGTACAGGGGTTTTGGCACAGGTTCTGTGTGGAAGCATTGTGCAGCTTTTATATGGATTTTGTTTTTAGCCTTTGATGACACTGTTTAGAATAGGAAGTATCTAATAAGTAAAGCATTTTGTCTCAAGTGCTGCCAGTGTGTTTAATATATGCCTGGAGGTCTGAAACATTATCTTCTTCACTACAGTAATATGCATTTAATTCTCTGAAAGCAGAAGGTCGAACTTTTAAAAGGGACGCAAAGTACATTTTCAAACAGAATAATTCAAAACATATGGAAGAGGGACCAGAGTAATGTACAGTTGGTTTTTATGGTTTAATCATGATCATGTTAATGCACACCAGTAGCTAATTAAAGAAAACTTTTATTGTTCATTTTAAATGAGTTAGGTAAAGAGTGGGAGAGCTGATGTAACAGCACTGCCCAGAGATACATGCTTCTGCTACATTCACTAACAACAAGCAGATATTGCTATTTTTGACAACTTAAATTATTACTCCCTTTGGACAGTAATAAAGCAAAAGTTATTTTCAGAGTTATTACATTGAGAACTTTTCTTTTTCCACAAAGGAGTAGTAAATTGATGCCCAAATCTAGGTCTTAGCATACAAAATTAATTATAAAACTTTTCTCAATAGCAGGCCAGATACTCTTCAATATAATAGATAAACTTGCAGTCACCTAGTGACAAACCCGTGGATTTTTAAATGTCTCAAAAATCACCGCTTATTTATTTCAGTTCTACAAATAGCATGGAAGCTTAGAAAAATGGAGAAAATCTTGGCTTTTAACCTAGTTTTAAGAAGTTAGTTTTCTACTACTGGGAAATTTGTATTTTTTTTTTTTTTTTTTTTTTTTTTACCTATAAGAGTCTGTGTCTTTCATCTCTGGGTCATTGGCTCAAATTTCATTCTGTCCATAGTGACTAGAATGAGTTACCATCTGACTTCTGTTCAGTAACTCATGTGACCCAAGCTGATAGCTGCCATCCTGCCCCTGCTATTTACTTATATCTCAAGATTGGCCCCCTTGACATTTGCTAGAGTCTAATGTGGCAATCACAACATGTAATGGGACTGAACACTAATTTCTTTATCTTAACCTATTTTTTGTCATGTTACCATTGATGGGGAGGTCTCCATTTATTTTAAAAAAGGAGAAACTAGATTTTAAATAAAATTTATAAATAATAAGAAAATATAATACTCTGTGTATAAAAAATACTGTATGGTCTCATGTAGTTAATTATGGTTGCCTTTTCTGATTGAATATTTTTGTTTAAATAGTTCTAAAAATAGTTGAGTTCTTGTTTAAATTTGCCATAGAACTTAACCAAAAGAAATCTTTCAGTCATGCTGTATATAGATATTTGGTTTGTAATGCCTCCAAATGTATTCCTAATTGACAATGTATTTAGAGGTATATTTTACATTTTTATAATAGTGATAACTAAAAACTTTACAATTAAGCTGTCATTTTGATAATTGCCTTATTTTTATTTTACTGAATTTTTAATTTAATGTGTTTACTCATATATTCAGGCAGCACAGTTATTAAGCTCTATTTACAATGTGACAAGCAGTATGGTGTGTGCTAGGAATACTAATGGTGTTCCCTCCTACCTATGGCCTACTAGCTGTCTGACCTTGGATCTATTGAATAATCTCCCAAGCCTTAGATACCTAGGCTGTAAAATGGGGGTAACAGTACCCCCTTCAAAGAGTTGTAGCACTTAGTAATGAAAGTGTATGTAATGTGCTGACAATGTTTGGCAAATAATGGAGATAATCAGTGGTATTTTATTTTTTATCTTCAATTGCTACCAATCTCTGAGACAAAACACAGTGTGAAAAGTGCTATGTTTGTTATAAAAGCATAGAAGCTGGAAAGACTAGCACCATTTGGAAGGCTTAAGGAAGTCTTAACAAGGAGGTAACTCCTTTTTTTTAACTTACCTCTAACTGATACTGCCTACTATGCATGTTCAGTACATTAACTCAGTTAATGCTGTGGCAAGTCTGTGGGTTGGGTATTAATGTCCTTAGTGTGAAGATGAAGACCCAGGAGAGACTTAGATGTTTAAAGTGTGATTGGCCCACAAGGTGGACGCAGATCAGTAGAGCCTGTAAATGTGTCTGCAAAGACCCTAAAGAATACAGAATATGGGGAAGTCTGTGTCCACATATATTTACATGTTGACAACGATGTATTTCTAATCTGAAGGGCAGTTTTTTTCATTTTATTGTATTAGAAACTAACATTATCAAACATTCATGGATGCCCTCTGCAGTGTGCCATGCACTATGCTGCTCCTTAGTAATACCCAGAAGCAAAATAACATGACACAGTTCCTTTAGCAGTCCTTCACCTAGTATAAAAGAAACGTAACAGCTGCCTGTTATTGAGTATTTACTGTATGCCGGACACTGTGTGGACCTCTTGAGGTACATTAACTCGAATCCTTATACTAACCCTTTGAAAGAGGATTTATTATTCCCATTTTACAGATGAGGTTATGTAGGCTTAGAGAGGTTTGTAATTTATCCAAACTCATGCAATTAGAAAGTGTCAAACTTGACCGACGTCATGTGACCCAAAGCTTATTGATGGTTTTAACACAATCTGATACTGCCACCACAAAACGTATTAGGAGAAAATAATACATTCTAAAACAGAAGTATGGTAAAGTACGAGGATGACAAGAAAGAGAAGAGTGAGAGAACAATTTTTCAATCAGGTGTCATTTGTTCTCAGTTGGCGGATAGCTAAATGTTTGCCAGCTACAGCGAAGCTCAAGGGGCACTCCAGGCCTGGAGACAGCACAGTATAGATATAGTGGTTTAAAAGAACATGGTGTCTTCAGAGAACATGGATAAGTTGTTTTTATTTCAAATAGCTTAACCTGGGCTTTTCTAACAGCAATGTGTATGGCCCTCAACAACTTTAAAATCAATAAACAGGAAATAATAGTTTTTAAAATTTAATGACTGTTACATTGTCTTGAATTATTTAACAGTCCTTTAACATTTTCACAAGTTACTTATAATAATCTGTAGCATGTGGGAAAATGATATTATATTTATTAGTCAAATTAAGGAAGAACGTAAAAATATGATAAGTGTTACCCAGTACTTTGAGGAACATTTTTCCATTGCTGGTGGTAATATTAAGTAGTGCAGCCTTTTTCAAAAGGTATCTGCAATATCCTTAACCTTAAACTTTTTCATACCATTTTATCTAGTAATTCCACTTCTAGGAGCCTGACCTAAGGAAATAGTAGATGCCCAATTATATGGGAATGGTTGAGCAACTTCTTCCTAACACTAAATGAAACACCATGCACCTTTTCAAACTGACAATTATGAAGAGTATATTATCATGTAAAAATATTGGGTTACAAATCTGTCTCTCTGGTATGATTATAACTATAAAGGG
The DNA here is from genome assembly GCA_004026885.1 of Lyroderma lyra. Lineage (NCBI taxonomy): Eukaryota > Metazoa > Chordata > Mammalia > Chiroptera > Megadermatidae > Lyroderma > Lyroderma lyra. Next base: position 10,491 of record PVJL010004696.1, on the reverse strand, counting down.
GTGGGGTAGAAGGAACCTTTGTTGTACTGATAGGAAAAAAAAACCTGAAGGAAAATGCACTAAAATATTACCATTGGTTATGTTTGGAGATAAAATGGGGGTCAGGAGGATTTTGGTTTTTTTCTTCAATTTTCGTTGCTTTCTTTAATGAATCCATATTACTTAAAGGAAAAAGCTAGTAAAGCATCTAGGTCTTGAATAGCTTATCACAAACTGATTGCTGGTGGACCTAAAAAAGTGGAACCAAAGAATCAAACTGAAAATCTTAGAGTTGTGCTGCCAAGGTGATCAAAATTGCCACTGCCTCCAAATTGTTTTTGTTCTGTACATAGGGTCTTGTTGCTAGAAATTTTTGAGAATGAGTACCTTTGGTATCCCCAGAATGGGGTTCAAATGTCTAATTTGCTCATGAAATAATTTTTTATTAAATTTATTGGGGTGACATTGGTAGTAAAATATACAGCACTGTTCACAGTGGCGAAGACATGGAAACAACCAACGTGCTCTGCGACAGATGACTGGATAAAGAAGCTGTGGTACATACACACAATGGAATATTACTCAGCCATAAGAAAAGATGAAATACTGCCATTTGCAAAAGCATGACTGGACCTTGAGATCATTATGCTAAGCAACATAAGCCAGACAGAAAAAACAAGAACCACACAATTTCACCTATATGTGGGATATAAAACTGAAAGCAAACTTATTATACATCAAGTTGACAATGCACTGTAGAATTGTATGCCTGAAACCTATGTAATCCTTGCTAACAGATGTCACCCCAATAAGTCTAATAATAAAAATGAATTAAAAAAACTGAAAGCAACAAAGAGAATGAGTTGTCTTTAGTGCACAAGGAAAAATCCACCTTCAGTGGCTTTAATTACTTACCTTTTGCTTGATCACTTAACATTTACCTATTTCAAGACCTATATTGTATAGGAGAATAAACATCATCTTGAATGGTGTACATTTATCTTAGTTTATGTTTCTTTGTCCTTTATAATTTAGAACTACTGACTTTTCCCTCTCTTTCTTTCTTTGCAAAAATCTATAAATCAGTCTTTTAACAACAAGGGTAAACCACATAAACTACTCCAACCTAAAATAAAATTTCAACCAATAGTAATCACAATTTGGGAACAGTTAATTGTACTACTTGGAAAATCACTGTAAAGAATAGTAATTCTTTAAAGAGGCATTTTTTTATGTATACCATTTTTTATTAGTCAAAAAAAAAAGACAGTCAAAAGTATATTTTAATGTTACAAATGCACAGTTGATGCTTTTTCTCAAGTATTTCCTTGGCATTTAAACATGAATCATTTTTTGAATGGACTCCTACTTTGTTACAAGTTATACTAGACAAAATTTTTAACATGTTTCTATAATATGTTTTATATAATAACACTTAGAATGTAACTAGTTTAAAATACTTTATTGTTTTTCCTTACAGATCTCTAAGCAAGAACAGAAAAAGATGGATACCTTTGACGGAAGTATTGCTGAAACCTCATCTCGGTACAGTGGTGCTCAGGATAGTGGAATTGGCAGTGACAGTGTTAAAATCAGAATAGTACAAATAGAGCAGCACAGTGGTACCAGTCAGCATCGCATTGCCCGCCCCTCACGCCAGTCATCAATTGTAAAAAATCTCAATTTTATTCCTTTTGACATATTTATTACTGCAAGCAGAATTTCACTAATGACCTACTCCTGTTCTACTTTACCCAAATCGAAATCACAAGAACTGAAGGATAATGAAAAAACAGGCAAATGCTCACTACATCTCCCAGAAGTTGACTCAGATGTTGCTAAACCCAGTGAGGCACGTATTTCCACGGTAACAGCAGAAGATCTCTTAAGCAGCAGCATATCGTTTCCTTCAGGGAAAAAAATAGGGGCCACCTCTCTTGAAAGTCTTCATGCATCCACAAGGTCATCTGCTAGACAAGCACTTGGCATAACTATCGTTCGACAGCCTGGACGAAGAGGAACTGGTGATTTGCAGCTAGAACCATTTTTGTACTTTATTGTCTCCCAACCTTCTTTGCTTCTGAGTTGTCACCACAGAAAGCAGCGAGTGGAAATGACCATTTTTGATGCTGTGCTTAAAGGTGTTGCCTCTGATTACAAATGTACAGGTAAGAGGCTTCAAATTTACTGGAGTGCTACTAACTACAATTACATATTAAGTTTTATTCCCAGTTTTAAGATTGATCAAACAGAAAACAGCTGGCAAACGAGACAAGATTTCTTTTCTCTGTAGAATATATAAATATGTAAAGTTCGTGTCCCACAGCTGAATCATGTTTAAGTAAATGTTTTGAAATGTATCAAGATTTAGCCTTCATATCCTTACTGTGCCTCTGAATATTCATTTTTTTCAGAAGCTAAATGAAATGGGCTCTTTCTAGGCTATAGAAATCTTAACAATTTTTAGTAATGAGAAAGAAAAGCCTTTTTTCATATTAATGGCTTATATGATGCTTTCCATTTTAATGTAACTGTTCAGGTGAAAAAAGAACCTTAGAGAATTGTTTCTTGTTTTGGTATTCTTTTGATCTAATCATCATGCTGTAACAGGGTAATAGTAAATGTGTTTCAGAAGGTTTATTATTAAAGTAAGATGAGTTAAAGATTTTTATACATCTACAACAAACATGTTTATTAATGGTGTTGGCCTCCTGGCTTTTGTTGCCCCATACATACCTTCTTTATTACCAGAAAGCATCCTCTATTATAATAATTATATTGAACTTCTGGAGCTTGTTGCCTGTTGAAACTAGGAAAGGAAACAGGACTCAGATTTTAGACATAGTGGCTGTTAAATAACAAGGGCTTAACGGAAACAGGTCAAACAACATAGAGACCTTTTCCCTGAGCAAATACAGAACTAGAGATCTGGCCTGAAAGACTGGAGAGGGTAGCCGTGTCATCTAAAACAGGGTATTGGAAGAGAGCCCCAGCAAGCTCAGGCCTAATTCAGGCATTTTATTGCTATCAGGTGGTTGGGTCTAGCAGCTAGAATCCAGCAGTGAGAGATTTGGAGAATTTGTCCAATCTGGAAGTCGGCTGGTTCATTCTTGGGATTAAGGGGAACAGTTTTACATAGCAGGTTCCTGGAGAGTAGATGACAGGTATAAGGATCAGGATTCAGCTCAAGGAAGTAAGGTCAAAGGAGCCTTGGCTTTTGCTAAGATGTAGTACAAGTCCTCCACTTTAGAAAAGGGTAAGTGGTCAGTTACTAAGGAGGATTAACCTAGGGTTACCTCCTAGCCTGCCCACTGGCCCTCTCTCCATTGGTATGCTGAAGCTATGCTGGCTTGCAAGAGCCAATTGTTAAATTCTTAGGAACTCTAAAAGACAGTTGTTAAGCCACTGGTAGTTTAAATTGGCCATAGAGATGGTACAAGTATTTACACTACAGATATTGGCAATGCTATCAATCAGCTTTCCTGTTCTGGGAGCCAGTTGTTAAACATTAACCAGCAACCACTGCCTCCCGTCCTCTAACGTGTTCTCATTCACTGAGTGCCTACAATATAATAGGTACTTCAGAGCCTGGAGACGGCAGTGGTGCTGAGGTAGTTGATGATACAAAGACTCATGTCTATACACCTGATATCTGTTGCGGGGGGGTGGGGGGCAGTCTCCTTAGCGCGGGCCAAAACGTGATGCAGGATTCGGAGAATGAATCTTAATTCCAGGCCCCTCCTTCGGTTCTTTCAGCTGCAGTCACTTTATAGGTGAGGGACTTTAGTAGCCTCTACTAATAGTAGAGATATATTATATTTAGCAAGATTATCAGGGCTCATATCAAATATATGCATTTGAATCAGTTCCTGGGTCAAAAATAATCAAGTACTTTTTGTTTAAAAAGAAATCCTTGTATGTAGACCAACATGGAACCCAGTTTTGGTAGATGAAGTGTACAGTGAAGATTATGGGCCAGATTCAGTGCAGGGAATTACACGTGGGAGGAAAAAAGACTTACAGTGCCATTGAAGGAGCAGCCTTTGCGCAATATTCTTGGATGCCTTTCCTTACACAAAAAGCGTCTGCTTAGACATTTACATTGTCCAAAATAAAGCTATCAATGTAAATTACCATGTTTCTTAAAAATACATTTAGTAATTTGGAGAAATTTGTCAGAAAGCAAGTAGTTTAAATGTAATGGCTTAAAAAAATGCAACTAACATTTATTGAGTACTCTATCTGTGCCAGACATTATACCAACTGCTTTCAATGCATTATCTCATTTAATCCTTATCACAACCTTATTGGAAATGTTAAAATTCCATTTTACAGATGAGGAAACTAAAGTTTGGAGAAGTAACTTTTCCAAGATCACAGACCTAGTGATAAACACAACTAAAATTCAAAGCCAAGGTTTGTTAGACTCTGGAGTCTGGTCTCCCAAATTGTATGGATCCCTAGAGTAGAGAAAAAGATGTGAACACACATTTATCTCAGTCAGCCTCCATTCTCCCACTCCAGAGCATGCAGATGTTTTCACTGGTGAATTTGTGTATGTTAAATGTGGGTTTCTGTTTCCTTATTATTATAGATATCAACAAGGTCTATTCCAGTTCTAAAGTTTTATCATTCAGTAATAAAAATTTTAAACTGTATACTGCTTTGGCCTTACAGAGCTGACATCTATAAGTCACTACTCAATCACATTAAAATTTATTTTCACTTGTTTAAAGATGCAGATTTTCTTTTGATATTCTAGTGGAGTACTTATCAGTTTATTCAGTATTTTTAAAGACATAAATTTTATTAAATGTTAATGAAGTTATTTTTCAAGAAATTGACCTGAGGAATTTCTGTTTTAAATTGATTCACTTGAATAAATTATTCAAGCCCCATTACAAATTTATTTATCTAGAAATGCTTCATGTAGCACTTTTCTGTCCTGAAGAAAGCACTCCTCCATGTTCAAGATTTCTTTGAATCCCTGAAGTAGTAACCGTGTGTGTAAGAAAATAATAGAAAACTATGAATGACTGTCACATTAACCCTCTTGGGGAGGAGGAGCGGTAAGGTGGAAGTGGCCAGTTCCATTTCTGGATTCTATAAAGGAAAGGAGTCATGGCACCATCTTAATTGGAGAGACAAAAGAGAGTATCATTATGAAGCTAACTTTCTAAGAAAGGTCAAGAAAAAGTTAAAAGTCACCGTAAGTTAAAAATGAATGGGTTACGGGGAAAAAACAAAATGGCAGCGTGAGAGGAACCTCTGAAAAACTCCGCTGGAGATTACAACTAATAAAACACCTATACCTCAACCAAGAACCCTCTACACAACACACAATCACAGCTAAGAAACTCACTCGGCACATTAAGGTACCTGCAAGCGGGCAGAGGATTAACCAAAGGAGAAATAAAAGGGCACCTGTGGAGACTTAGCTGCACACAAGCCCCCACTTGGAACTCTACCCCCAGGGGAGGAAGGAGGAAGAAAGTGGTGGGAGAGCGCTGTGGACCTCACTCAGTCCGTGGAATAGAGAAAAGGAGGTCCACAGGTGGGGTGTGAGATATCGCACCCACCTCACTTTGGCCCCAAGAGGTGCACACCGGTCCACAAAGCACAGTGGCCAGACTTCACTCCAGTTCCCAGAGAAAGGGGAGCAGCTTTGCGGTGAGGAGCTGCAGTGCAAACACTCTGGTCAGGAAGGAGAGAGGGGACTGCTTGCAAGTTTTTCATCCCTCAGCCAGGATGGTTTGAAAGACCAGCACAGGACTGACCCCAAAGCTCAGGGCCAAATCCACGTGTTCAAACCTAGAACAGAAAGGCGAAATCGCTCCCAAACTCCCTGCAGGACCCTGGAGCCACAGGAAGAAAACAAAGCCACAAACACCCCTTCCCTACAGACCTCTGTCCACCCAGGATCAGTAGCAAACAACAAAGAAACTGCAGCTGATAGAGTCCAGAGAAGTTGCAAATATGAGAAACCAGAGAATTAAAGAGATGGGGACAAGTGACCCATGAGAAACAGAGTTTAAAGCAACAATTATAAAAATGCTTAAGGAACTGAATGATAATTTCAACAGAGAGACAGCAAGCATTAAAGAAGACTTACAAACCATTATAAAAGACCAGAAAGAGGTAATGACTACATTAACTGAAATGAAGAAAGGAATAAAAGTCACCAAACTAGATAAAAATAGAAGCGTAAAGCAGTGATTTGGAGGAAAAGCTAGCAGAAAACACCCATTTAGAACAGAAAGATATGAGAATCCAGAAAAATGAGGTTGGTTTGAGATTTCTTCTGGGACAATTTTAAGCGGAAGAATATCAGAATCATAGGTGTACCAGAAGGGACAGAGGAAAAGCAAGGGATCAAGAAATTGTTTGAAGAAATAATGATGAAAATTTTCCTAACCTGGCAAAGGAAGTAGACATACAAGTCCAGGATGCACAGAGAGTCCCAAACAAGAACACACAAAGACACATCATAATTAAAATGGCAAAAGTTAAAGAAAAAAAGAAAATTGTAAAAACAGCAAGAGTAATGCAAGTAGGAACTTATAAAGGGACACCCATTCAATTCTCAGCTGATTTCTCATCAGAAACTTTACAGGCCAGAAAGTATTGGCAGAAAATATTCAACGTGATGAAAACCAAGGATCTACAACCAAGAATAATGTATCCAACAAGACTAGCATTCAAAATTGAAGGACAGATAAAGAGCTTCTCAGATGAGGAAAAGTTGAAATACATCACCACCAAACCAGTATTACAAAGAATATTAGAGGGACTTCTTTAAGATGGGAGGAGGGATGAGAGTGGTTAAAATAAGGGAAAAGGATGGAGAAATTTAGTCTGATTGTTGACATAAAATTGAAAGCAACAAAGACACAAAACTTATGCACACAGTCAATAATTTATTAGTCGTGTGACGTAAGGGGGAGGGGGATATGGAAGAAGGGACAAGGACACAAATATATAGTGATGGAAAGAGGGAAAAATGAATAACATTATTAATATGCCTATGCACTGTTCATACATCCAGTCCCCAAATAACGTCATTTCGTTTGGTATTATAATGTTGATGAGATGCTATTAAGAACTTAACTCTTGTTTATATTAATTAGTCTGTGGTAAAATTGGTTTTATTACATGTTGTTTTGCTTAAAGTCTCAGAACCTATCAACAACCTAAAATGAGGACTTACCGTACTTTCTCTCTTGATACTAAAATTAATCCTTTTCATATAGACAATGAACTGTTGAATTACAGACTTGAACCTATGTAATTCTTATTAATCAATCTTACCCCAATAAGTCTAGCAACAAAACAATTTGAAAATTAAATGAAATTCTTTTCTATAAAGTAACTCAAGTGGCAGCCAACCAACAACAGTTTTAGCATATATGCACATTTCAGTGATTGCCTCATTTCAGCCTGAGATTGTCATGGTGATAATGGGTTTTCTTTTTGAGAGGGCAAAAACATTTGATTGTATAAAAACTTTTTAGCACAATGTGACTTGTAATTGTTTATTGTTTTCTATGCAAGTCATAAACCATTATTACATGTACTTTTGTTCCTTTGTATGGAAATCATGGAACAAAAAGTAAACAAATGATTTTGCTTCATCTTTAAAAAGGCTTATGCATAAAGGATAATTTTCAAAAAATCCTCATTTTTATATAAATATAAAAGAAAATGTCAAAGGTTTTTGAACTCATTAATTAATAAGGGAACTTAAAAGAATGTTACAAAAGAATTTATATGCAGGAGACCTCTAAGGCCCTAGTCATCTCAGAGATTTTGATTCTCTAATTCATTAGGGTCCTAAGAATGGTTAGAGCCACTTGGTCATTTGTTTTTATTCATTGTTAAAGCATGGTTCTGGGAGATTCTAGAACATCTTCATGACATGACAGAGAAGCAATTTCAAAAAACTTAGTATTATTTATATGACGGTTTAAGGAAAACTGAATACAGAGGAATGAAATAGGATTACTCTTGAAATTAATTTTTAAAGTTATTTTTAGATTGAGCTCTAGCTCCAGTTCAGAAAGATTTTTAGTATTCTAATTGTCTTTTGTCTTTATTCTTTGTAATATATTTTATTAGACAATATACATGTCTAATTTAGCAGTAACATTTTATTATATCACTTCATGAAAAATATAGGAGCCTTACAATCATAGATTTATTTACCCTTCCTCATGTATGTTATAATATCATATATACTACATCTGAATATATTGAAAACCCTACCAGATAAGAGTTTGATCTTTGTTTCAATAGTCTTACATATGTTAAAGAGGGGAAACTAGTACATTTTATATTTCCCAGATACTTACCGTATCCAGAGCACTTCCTTCATTCCTCAAGATAGGAGTTTTTCTCTGGTGTATTTTCCTTCAACATTAAGAACATCTGTAACATTTCTTTTAGAAGAAGGCTGCTGGCAATCAATTATATTAGTTTCATATCATCTGAGAGTATTATTTTATCTCTTTCTCATTTCTGAAGGATATTTTTGTTGGATATAGAATTCTAAGTTGACATGTCTTTTAGCATCTTAGAGATATTTTTCCACTGTCTTCTATCCTCTGTAGAGTTTCTGAAGAGAAATCCATGTGAATTTCTATTATTGTTTCTGTATATGCAATGTGTTCTTTCTTTCTAGCTGCTTTCAAGATCTTTTTCATTATGTTTGGTTTTCTGTAGCTTGGTTATGATGCATCTGGGCTTCATTTTTTTGAATTTATACTGTTTGAGGTTTGCTGAGCTTCTTAACTCTGTAAATATATGTTTTTAAAATTAAATTTAGGAACTTTTTGTCTGATTTTTTAAAAATATTTTTCTGCACCAACCATTCTCCTCTTGTTTTGGAACTCTGATGTTGAACTATTTTATGTTATCCTATAGATCACTGACACTCCTTGTTTTTCCCTCTCTGTTCTTTGTACTGGATAATTTCTATTGAATTTTTCAGTTCTAAAATGTCCATTTGGTTCTTTTTTGTAGTTTCTGTTTCTTTTCTGAGAACTAGATTTCTATTCATTTCAAGTGTGTTTACCTTTACCTCATAAAACATAATTATAACACCTGCTAACATCTTAAATGCGTGTGTCACTGACACCACAACACAGTCACTCACTGCACTACCTGTTACACACACACACACACACACACACACTCTCACACACACACACACGCGCGCACACACACACACACACACACACGGCCAAACTTGAGACAAAACCAGGAAAGAAAAAAGAAAAATAAAAAGCAGCTGGTCTCCCTTACACTCTGGAAACCACAGGCGCATTATTTCTCAGACAAGGTTTCTGTTGGACTTTTGGATTTTCTTGCCATCATTGTGCAACACAGCTTAGGACTCATTCTCAAGTCAAAGTTGTAAGAGAGAAAAGGAATAACAAAACAAAACAGTATGGGGAGCTCTCCACTCTATGGGTCATATCAGCAAGTTTGACTCCATTCCCTAAGTATGCATTGTTCTTACTTTTCAGAACTACTCAGGTATTTTGTTTTTTTCTTTCAAGTTTTAAATTATAAGCAGCATGAGACTTAAGCTGCAGTGAGGCTATTACAATTTTAGCTGCCACCAGAAATTCTGCAATTTAAAATAGTAAAAATATTGTCTAGTCCATTTGCCAAGACATAGTTTTTTGAGAAACTTAATATAGGATTTCCCCAAAAAGTGATACTTTAATATCTTTACATCTGTGAGCACAGATCAGTTAAATGTATTGTAATGAATAATTACTGCTCTCAGAGAGTTGTCAGCATTAACTTGATTCTGCCCATGTCACCTTAAGCAAAGAACATGCTCAAATACTCAAAGGATGGAATTAGTGTTTTCCCTGTGTGTTCCTTAGGGATAGCCTTTCATATATTATAAAATCAAGTTAGAAAAAGAAATATTGTGAAATTCATTGTGCTTCATGTCAATTTGCCTTCTCAGCACATGTGACTAATACATATATATATAGAAATATACAAGGGCTGTCTGGAAAAATCCACCCATAAATGCCTCTATTTTTCATATTACACGGCTGCATACTTTCCAGACAGCCCTCATACACACACACACACACACACACACACACACACACACACACACGTGTTATGTATACCATTTATAGACATATATATTTAAATACCTAAATTTATTATGAGATGCTTCCTAAAATAGATGATAAATGGAATCTATATTTTTAGAAATGGCAGATTATTTAAAGTATAAATTATCAACTTGAATTTATGACTATTAATAACCTATAAATGATTTTCTTTTACTTTATTTTTTTTTAATTCATTTTTATTGTTAGACTTATTGGGGTGACATCTGTTAGCAAGGATTACATAGGTTTCAGGCATACAATTCTACAGTGCATTGTCAACTTGATGTATAATAAGTTCACCACCTAATGTGACTTCTCTTTCCATCACCTTATATTTAGCTTCCCCCCTCCTCTCCCACCCCCTCCCCTTTCT